>CM057452.1:1340572500-1340662500 GCA_016271365.2 Neoceratodus forsteri | reverse complement strand
CTAAAAATTAATTGGTTTTGTGTTGGAACAAAATAAGGGTAATCTGCATTAGGATTAGAAGTTGTTTGTAGGTCTTGCAATCATTCCTCTCGAGGTACAATAGGATGTATACAGCTGCTTTGTTGCACATAGCAGCCTTCTGTATATATAGTTACACACTTTTGACTTCCAGACAAAAATGTAATGTGTAGGTTTGGAATACCTTGATTCAATAACTGTGTCAGGATTTGCATAGTACTATATATGGCAGGTGAAGACCAAAAATTCACCATAGGAATTTTGCAGTCATAAATATTACAGTCAGTCATCACACGTTTTCTGTTGGATGTTTTAGTGTTCGTGATTGAAAATAAAAGCTAATTTTTATTAGTAAATGTAGATGCTATAGAATTATACATGGCATGCAGAGTGCTGGCTTATACCATGCAGTGCATAGCAGATGTGTAGCAGTAGAAAATGGACTGGTATCAATGGTATCTAGCAAAGGCTTCACAAAATACATAAAGAATAGTGCCTGTGCAGGTGTGTTTTATGAGGATTTTTCACACACCCAAAGTGTGTGATAATCCATAAACCCTGAGAGTAAAGCTGGAGGGGTTTATGAGATTATTACACACCATGGGTATGTGAATAATCCTCATAAAATAAACTTTATACAGGCATTATTGTTTTATAATAATTGTTGCAAGATTTAAACAGAAAAAACTGTATTTGCACAAACGTTTCCCAGAGTAGCCACCATACTTGTGCTAGCAACAATACCCAACAGTATGGGTAGTATTGGGCTATACCCACCTGCCCAGGGGCATAATGAGGTCCGATACTTCAGGCAAGGGGTCTTATAAACCCTTGAAGGTGGGTATAGCCCATACCACCCACCCTGGAGGGCATTATTGCACTTAGAAAATGAGTTATATGTGGATTTTTAAAAATGAAAAAAAAAAATAAAAAAAATGACTACAAAAATGAGTGCAAATCTATTTAATCTGATTTTGCTAGCAAAGTAGTCTGTCTACTCATATACTTACCAGTAGAGGGTGCTGCAGTCTTTAAATCACACTTTTTACAGTTTCCATTAATAGTGTGTGTTTTCCTTATTGCTGTCTTAAACTGTCCTCTTTCTGGAACCACCCCCCCCCCCGACACTCACCAGTGGTCCATTTTATTTCTTTCATTTTTATGTTGTTTTCTTACATGCATTGTGGTCAAGAATCCAATCAGATATAATTGGCAACTGGTCCAGGCTGCAGTGGGATGGTGACTTGCAGGACACAGCCTGCGCTTGAGACTTCTATTAGATGATTTATGTTAAACAAAAGAAACAAAATCCTTGCTTCTCTTTGTGTTTAGTGAGGGTTCAGCCACAGTGAGGTTAGAAGGAACGTGCCTCATGCACTGGAGTAGCATTAAGCATGCAACGTGCTAGTGCTACTAGTTGAAAACTGCACTTTTTTTAAATCAGGGAAAAATGGCATAAAAGTGATACAGTGTGTGCCACATCTTTATTCAGGCATCCATTCTGGTATGGGGAAGGGGTCACGTTAGGGACCAGCTGATTACCTTGCTTGGTAAGCAAGAGAAAAAAGTCAGTTTTACAGTTTAAGTTTGAAGGTGGTGCAGGGATTTCACTGGTTAATGGGGTAGTTGGTGCAGGAACTTGTTTTAGGTGGGCATTGTTGTCTCAAAAATGCCTACGTAGACCAGTCTATCAGCCAGTCAGAAGCCTTCAACTGTTCTACACATTTTCTGAACAAATAGTGTGTACTCTCTCTTATGCTTCAGTGAAATTAGAGCACAAGGAGGAGAATGCTATAATAACCCACCATCAAGTTATTAAGGAATTCAGTGGGTTATTACAGTATTTTATTAAAGAGCTGCTGATGCCTCAAAGAAAACTTTGAAAAACATAATATATAGGTACAAGTCAGCTTGTATTCCATATGTATTCAATAGACTTCTATCCCCATTACTTATTACTGAGGAATTTGCAGGGAAACATGCTCTATGTCCATTAGAGTTCATCTGCCTCTTTTGCTTACTCCCTACTTCTTGTCATAGTCCTCTGTTATGACATCAAAACCTGTTGTCATGGGAGTAATTGTGATGTCATAAGTAGAGCATTATGACCCCAGGTAGGGAGAAAGTAATAGGAATAGATATACTCTTCATGAGCAAAGATCCCATTTTCATGCAATTAGCCTCAATAATAAATAATGGGGATGAGAAATACAGAACTAATGTGAAATACAAGCTGATCAGTGTCTAAATAATATGTTTTGTTAAAGTTGTCCTAATGGTGTCAGCTGCTCTTTAAGACAGCATATCCAGTCATTATGGGGAGTAACCAGTCATTATAAAAAAGTTAGCATTATTCAGTAATACCTACTTTGTTGTTCATTCCAAACAAATTGTTTCCTTTGTTGTCATGGAAGAGACCAGGATTTGTACCCAACATGTTGGGCTTTCACTCAAGTTATAAGAAATAGCCTAGTTGACAATAACTACTAGAAAAAGCCTAGAGACGATGAATATAAACACTAATATTACTTTATTTAACCCTTTATTAATCTTTGGTATAGATCAAGAAATGATAGTCTGATGGGTCTACCTTTAATACTGTTTGCTGCCATGTGGCCAGCTGGGATTTGCATTCAGTTCTTTGGATTTTTACCCACACATTGTAAAAAATCCAGAAGTCCACTGAAAAGTGGTGCTGAAAAATTATTCATGACATCTTTGGTTTTCATTTTACCCTCTATTAATCTTAATTATTTTAATTATTGAGTTTCTGTTGTCCAGGAATGGAGGCAAGACAATACTGCCTATTTCTAGCATTGTCGGGGGGGGGGGGGTGCAGATGTAACACAACTTGCACAGAACCATATTTAGCTGCTGGTGATGATTTAGTGAATGAGGGAGCTTGGCTATGACTCCTGAAAAATTCCATACTCTTTTCGAGAAGTGTCATGGGATCTTTATAGTCCCCCTAAACAACCACTAGAAAAGGCAAACAGGGCTGTGGTTTAATGTCTAATCTGAAGGATAACACATCCTGACCATACAGCATCTCCTTAGTACTGCATTCAGGTGCCAGCATTGTATGATGTGATCCTAACTCTTGTGTGGGACTAGAACCCATAACCTTCTGGCCCAGATGTGGATGTACAACCAGCTGAACCATGCTGACACCTGTCAGTTGTACAGAGGACAGGAATTTTTGTTTTCTAATTGGCAGCACTGAATCTTTTTTCTAAATGCAGTGATATATATACCCCTAACTGATCCATATTTAATTGTACCTGAATAAAGATTTATCTGAAAAAAAATATATTTTGTATTGTTTTTTCTTTTTCTGGTCATTATTCTGTACAGGTCACTATATGGAAGCAGTAAATTAGAGTTCTAACTATGGAACAGTTTGTGCACAAAACTCTTGAGTGCTGCTTTGATAAGTCAGCAGTTAATGCGTACCATTCTATACACAACTCATTACATAGTGAATATTCCAGATTCCTGGTTCCATAAGGAGGACTTTGCAGAATGATTCCCATGAAAAGAAAACAACACCAAACACAGTTTTGCATGTCAGTTTATAGTCAGGTACAGTTAACTATGAATAATTTAGAGGTATGAATTTGATTTCTCTAAATAGGAACATCACAAAACAGTTGCTGTTTAGAACTAATTTCCTGCCCCCTTTAACCACAAAAACTGTGCAAATAAGCATGCATCTGGCACTTAAAGTAAAATATATTGTTTTATAACAACATACAAAATACTAGTTCCATTAGTCAAGAATAGATGTGGTACTCTGACTTTTAAATTAATATCAATATACTGTAACTATGGAAATGTATATTACTAATAATAAATACGCATAAATTATCAGTAACTGAGTTTCGCATTCCATTAAACTCTGAATTTTTGACTGGTTCTCTTTGTGCTTACTTAAAACTGTATTTGAAATACTGCTTGTTGTGTTTGAATAATCTTTTTTTATTGGTTTCCTTTTGTAACCCTTGGGGTTTCCATTATCTTAAAGTGATGGCATTTATTTACTATCAGAACAATCTTCAAATGAGAGTATTGTGTCTTGAATGGTGTTAGCTTGTATAAATAATAAAGATTCTTCCTATCAATCATACTGTATAGTGGTGTCCACCTGACTATGTGATTTTGTACATACTGGGTAGGAATTTTACACAGTATGTAAATGTCTTAAAGGTTGAATACTAATCCTTGTTTCCCACATGACTGCAGACATCATTGAATGCATCGTGAGGCCATAGCTACATTTTAAATGGCAAATGTACAGTTATTGAAATATTTATAGATGCATATCAAATATTAATACAGCTTTAAATAATGTGAAACATGCATTTGTTGAGTTGTGGTGTGTAAGATTGCTGTGGTCTTCAGCCACTTGGCTACTGGATTTCTTATCACCTGGGAAAAAGTCCAAAGCATTGGGTACCAAACCTAGTCTCCCAGCAAAGGGCACTAAGTGTCTGCAATCAGAAAAATATTACTTTTCAAATGGCAAATGCACCTCTATCAAACTATTTCCTGAAGCTTTCTAAAATAATAGAGGGTTAAACAAAGTGAATCAATCATCTTTATTAGTTGCAGGGAAGAAAGAGACTTGGACATCATCATCACAGTTGACCTGAAATCATCCAATCAGATCACTAAAGCAGTAGGTAAGGCTAGAGGGATGTTGGGATGTATTGGTAGGGGTATCACAAGTCGTAAGAGGGAGGTAATAATCCCTCTTTACAAAACACTGGTTAGGCCCCATCTGGAGTAATGTGTGCAGTACTGGAGGCCGCACCTGCACAAGGACATTAACAAAATGGAGGCAGTCCAGAGAAGGGCAACCAAAATGGTGCAGGGACTGCATCAGAAAACATATGCGGACAGGTTAATGGAGCTCATTGTGTATACCCTACAGCAAAGGAGGGAGAAAGGCAATATGATTGAAACATTCAAACATCTTAAGGGAATTAACCAGGTAAAATAGTCTAACATGTTTCAATATAAGAAAAATAGCAGGACAAGAGGACACAGTATGAGATCAGAGGGAAGCCGATTAAGGGGTAATGTGAGAAAGTTCTTTTTCACAGAAAGGGTGGTGGATGCATGGAACAGCCTATCTCTGGAAGTGGTGGATATGAATACAGTGCAGGGATTCAAACAGGCAAGGGATAGGCATAAGGGAGCAATACAGATGAGTATGAATAGATAGGCCATTGACAGAGTAAAGGCCTATGGCACATTCATAAGGTAGAAAAAATGGGCAGACTGGATGGGCCTTGTAGCCCTTATCTGCTGTCAACTTCTATGTTTATTTGTTTCTATGTTTACATTCTAGTAGTCATTGGCCACCTGGATACTAGATTTCTTATGATCTCTGTAACAGTCTTTAAAGTTGGGTGCACAAGTCTCCCACACAGCTGCAAAGCGTATTAAAGTTTCTGTACATCACCAGGATATCACTATATTTTGAATGACAAGGGCATATCTATTATAATATTTATGGATACTTATTAAAGACAAAGGTCCAGATATTCAAAGGGATTGTGCATGGTGCAACAGGGTTGCACCATTAATGGGCAAATTGCACTGCACAAATCCTGATGCACTGAGGCGCATTGGTAATGTATGCGGTGCAAATGCAGGGGGCGTGCCCATGCATATGCAGCACATCCCAATATTCAGCCCGGGATGTGTGGCGCATATGCTGGCACAACCCTGAGGTGAGCCGCATATGAGGGCACAGTGTTGAGCCCGTAAAAAGGAGGAACAAATCCTGGCCACCCACAGGTGGGTGGCTGTATTACAAGGCGCAACACACCAGCTGCCAGCCATGGATGGCCACACGCCCAGCAGGAACACTGGCCACAGACACCAGAACACACCCTGGTGGGATGATGTACTCCCCTCCTCCATGTCTGATCATGGGCTGTATGTCAAATAAGAAGTACCCTGGTGGTCCAGTGGACCCCCCAGCATGCCTGATCGCGGGCTTTAGTTAGAAATATAAGTACCCTGGTGGTCCACTGTTTCCCCCCTCCCTCCGGTATGCCCGATCGTGGGCATCTGTATGCAACCATAGCACCTGGTGTGCGAGTTCTCCCCCCCCCCGGTACTATCCCAAAGCCTGAATCCTGTAGGTGCATATTCCCCGCCCCCTGGTCTGCCCGATCATGGGCATGTTATATACAGAGTACACATGGTGGCCCAGTGGACCCCCCTCCACCCACCCACCCATGGAGACCCAGCTCCCCCTGTCATCGGTGGGTGGCAGCAGCCACCACATACTGCCCGACCACCTGCCAAATGACAGCTACAGTATGTGCTGTCGCCTGTTGGTCCTGATGCTGGACCAAAGGGCTTGCAGACCATACTGTACTACTAAGCACAAATATGTGAATGAAACATTCAGTCACATATTTGTGTCTGTGTAGTACAGTATGGTTTGCAAGCCCATTGGTCCACACTATGGACAAATAGGCGTACAGCACATACTGTACGCTGTCATTTGGTGGGCTACTCTGCACAACGCATGCAAATGGAGCCATAATGACATGCAAATGGCCCCATATGCACCTTGCATATATTATGGCCCCGTTTGCATGCCCTCTTCTGAATATTGCAGGTGCTGTGCCCAGCGCAACTGTATTTGCACTGCGCATCCTCAGTGCTCCCTATTTGTGGCTTGCACTGGCGCATTGTCACTGCGCTGTGCGCATTCTGTTCCATAGTCAACGATGCTGTGCCATGGTGCGTTGCCATTGAATATCACTTGGTCCTGGCCCAGGCGCATCCCAGATGTGCTGCGCCCATGCTTGCGTTATTGACAGGCGCAGTCTGAATATCCAGGCCTGAGTGTTCAATAAAGTAGGAATAACTGCCTTAATATAAATTTCTTTAATGCCTATTATCCAAAAGTTACATCAATGTGAAAAGCGTATTACTGCTCATTAAACCCTAATAAACATCACAGTAAGCAACAATAACGTGTTTACTGTATGTTCATTAAATACTATTTAGGACAATTACATTAAAGTGATACTATTTTTTTCTTTCACCATCTCTGAATTCATTCTTGGGAATCCAGAAATAATAATGTATAGACTGTGCTGTAAATATCCCTGCCACAGTCTGATCATGGAGATAACTATACAAAAATATTTTAGTTCTTCAATGATTGCAACTCTGTCATTTTTCCTTATGCAGACAAAAGGTGAAAACATGATTGATCTAAACTATGGAAAGGAATGTAATTAAATGAAATGGAAAGAAGAGTAAAAGGAAGGAAAGGGGACAGGAAAAGGCCACTCTTAAACAGAAACAAATTGTGAAAGTTGTTTGGTGGCTGGTCTGGAGAGGGGGTTAGAGGGTGTGGGTTATAATACTCTGAATAAAATGAGAGCCAACTACACAAATGAGTTTAATTTTATTCACAATGTACTGTGCAAAGTATACTGTTGTTCCATGGGAAGGTCCAAGATTATTTCAGTATTTGGGAGAAGCTCAAGATCTTTTTCATGGCATGGGGGAGGCTCACTATCACAAAGTCTGGGAACTAATCGTGTAGAGGTAGTTGCCCTGCCCACTATCCATGCCTGTTTATGTCCTACTGCCATCTCTTTCACATTTATTACTTTAGATACCATAGATTAGGATAGACTATGGAACTATAACTTTACTGACAAATTTAAATACTGAGGTGCCCTAGACAGAAATTTAGTACACTCCTAAAATCCCCACACTGATACCCTGCTTTTGCAGTACCTAGATAGGGATTTATTAAAATCCTATACCACTGCCTCAATACCTTATCTTGCATGGTAACCCAGATACAGTTTTGTTAATAGCTTTCGTAATCATTGACCTGCACGTATGCCTGTAGAGGAATTCTTAAACAGTCACAGTGATATGTTGACATGACCAGAAAAGAATTCATTTGGTGGCTTAAACCTAGCAGAGCATACCTTAGACCAGCAGACATATGGGCAGAGAGCCACACATAACTCCAGACTCCCTGCAGATGGCCCTTCAGCACTGTTCTCCTGCTCTGTGTTTCTCATGCTCAGGGGTTGCTTGGTGTTTTTTGGAGTCACTTACTGCACTGCTAGCACATTACTGGCTGCTTGCAGTCACATGACCAGCAGCTTTCACAGCTCTGGGTAACCAGGTAATCAGACTCCACTGCCTAATTAAACTCTGGCAATTTAAATCTGTCCTCTTCAAGTACTGCATCTCCTGACAACCACCTAACCTCTCAAGGGATATTTTTCCCCAACATAAAATCATAAATGGGGCTGCAATGTGCCATACACTTATGAATTCACCTTCCATCTTGCAGGTTGAACTGTGACCCAGTATACAAGACCACATGACTGGATAATGATCCCTTATAAAAGGAGATCTGGCAAACCTGTTTTCTGATTGTTCTAAACTTGGTCACATGGGAAAGGGTGGTCAACTGACACAGAAGCAAATGCTGGGCTACCAACATGGAGGCTGAAGTTCATGTGCAAGTTCCAGAATCACATGCTGTAGTTGATAATGGAGGAGAATATTACATACAGTTGTGTCCCCCCAGGATGAAGCCCAATTCTGCAGCATTTCTCAGCACTCTGCAGAATGCTGCAGAAGACCTACTGAGTAAAGCAATGTAATTTCAATGGCAATTAGTCCCTTTTGTTATTCAGTAAAATGGACACTGCCAGGATGAAGTGAATGCCACAGTTTACTGCATGACAAAAGGGACCAATTGCCATTGAAATTACATTGCTTTATTCAGTAGGTCTGCTGCAGCATATTAGAGAGTGCTTTAAAAGTGTATTTCATCCTGGGGGTACTACTGTAGATAAGGTGATTAGTTGTTTGAGAAGGGCATGGGCCACCTGGTATTCAACCACCCCTATCACTTAACAAAGGAATAGCTGTGGTATTTGCTGTGCACACAGCTGTTCCCTTACCATACAGGAGGAAGGGTGCTGAGTTGCCCAGATTAATGGGATGGTGACTTGGCATGCTGAAAATTAAAAATATACTGTACTAGTAAAGCTGGTACAAAGCCAGAAACTTTTCTGTATGCATTGCAGGGTGAAGTTTCTGACTTCATCCTGCAATGCATACAGAAAAGTGCTTTAAAAGTGGATTTCATCCTGGGGACACCACTGTAGATAAGGTGCTCAGTTGTTTGAGGGGGACATGGGCCAACTGGTATTCAAGCACCCCTATCACTTAACCAATGAATAGCTGTGCTGTTTGCTGTGCAGACTGGTGTTCCCTGACCAGGCAGGAGGAAGGGTGCTGAGTTGCCCAGAATAATGGGGTGGTTACTATCACAAACACACTCAGTGGGTCAGGCCCTCTGCTCCCACAGTGCCAACCACAGAGCGCAGTATTGTTAACAGGTAACAGAACAGGATAACCCTCCTGTCTGCTTGTGGGTCCAAATCACCTTTAGTCTCAAGTTCTGGGGGGGGATTCAAACTTTGAACCTTATGCTAGCGTACCCAAATGTACAGGCTCAGATAATCTGCTCTTCGGGGAGATGCCAGATATCTTTCACCTAAGGGCACCTAACCAGGTATCCAAAATGAACCCTTAAAACTCTATAAAAGACCTTAGGTATTATTCTTACCTTTTCCCAGTTTGGTAACACCATTAAACTTATGAACAGTTTTGTCAGTCTTAACCCTCCATACATCACATGCAAAAGAACTTCAAAGACACACCCAGACAGTCTTTTTAAAATAAAAGGTTTACTTAAGAAAATGGATACACATAGGTAAACTGTAAACACAGAACAATATATCACAAAGCATACAATCACTTAAAAGAACAAGATTAAAGTACAAACATAAACTCCTACCACAATACAATTAGACTTTTTCTGTCTAATGTATTACCTTCTTACAGTGTTTAAGTTAGTTCTTGTTTCTTAACAGCCCACAAAAAATGTGTCACTAAGATCAGACACAGAATAGCTTAAACTGTCTCTTTCACACACACACACACCCCTTCCATGACGTCATCTAGCTCCTCCTTTTGGAATATAAAAATAATACAAACAATGATCTTCCTGTCAGGAGATATTTTAAAATACTGTGACTTCAGCAAAAACTAATTTCCCAAATTATAAGTCTGTGATTTCCCCTTTCCTTCTCTTTGATCTTTGAGCAGTTCCTGTTCCAAGGCCATATCAAAGGACCTTTACAACTCTGCAGTTTCTCACCTAGATGCAATATAGCTTTTTAACACCAGTTGATAATAAATGTTCATCTTCTTCAGGCATCATAAAAGTTTATGATCTCCATCCTCTGGAAGACTCATAAAGTCCCATTTCATTTCCACTTCATAGCAGTAATTGGCCATATAATGCAATGCATTGGAAGTTAATCACATTACAGAGATCTGCAGTTTAATATATATCATGTCATTTTAACTGAAACCTGGGGGGGAGTACCCATAGCTCAGCTGTCTTATGGAGACAATCACACACTACATTTTTATATTACAAAATCATAGAACAATCATAACCAGCTGGCCAAGCATCACAATCCTCTACACTTAGACTTAATTTTTAGGCTCTATCCCCTGCTAGGGTTGAGCTTCCCAAATCAGTTCACTCCTCATAAAGATGTGAAAGGCCATTGGCATTCTGATTGGTTGCTCCAGCCCTATGTAAGATTGTCATGTCATGCCCTTGCAATGCAAGACTCCATCTCAACAGTCAACCATTAGTTTTTCCCATTTGGGTCAGCCAAACCAGGGGGCTGTGGTCCATTTGTGCCTCAAAATGCTGCTCGTATAGGTATGGCTCTAATGTCTTTGGGGTCCACACTAGGGCAAGACACTCTTTTTCCACAGTAGAGTATGCCTGCTCCCTGGGAAGTAACTTTTTACTCAGATACACTGCAAGGTGATCTTTCCCTTGATTGGATGTCTGACTCAGTACTGCCCCAATACCCACATTTGAGGCATCAGTCTGAACTATAAAGGGTCTGCTATAGTCAGGACTTATCAATACAGGAGCACTGCACAGTGCCACCTTCAGTCTGGTAAAGGCTTTTTCACAGGCTGGTTCCCAGATAATATTCTTAGGCATCCTTTTCTTTACCAGGTCAGACGTGGGAGCAGCCAGGGCACTGTAATTGGGTACAAATTTCCTATAGTATCCTGTTTTCCCTAGAAAACTCCTGACCTGCTTCTGAATTTTTGGTCTGGGCCATGCCTTGATCACCTCTATTTTTACTTGGTTTGAATGAAGCTGTCCCCAGCCTACAATATGCCTGAGGTAGGTCACTTCAGCCATGGCCACCTGGCACTTCTCAGCTTTGACAGTGAGCTCGGCCCTCTGTATCCTGCCCAGCACTTCCCTAAGGTTCGACAGGTGTTCCTCCCAGCCAGCACTAAAGATGGCAATGTCATCCAGGTACACCACGGCGTACTCCTTAGCACCATGTAACACCTGGTTCACCAACCTTTGGAAAGTGGCCGAGGCATTCTTCATTCAGAAAGGCATTACTTTAAATTCAAATAAGCCTATTTGGAGTGATGAAGGCCGATCTCTCTCTAGCTCTGTCCAATAACTCAACCTGCCATTATCCCTTTGTCAGGTCAATAGTCGTAAGATAGGTCACCCCTCCCAGCTTGTCCAGGAGTTCATCTGTCCAGGGCATCGGGTGGGCATCTGACTTCCTGACTGCATTTAGTCCACAATAGTCCACACAGAAATGAGTAGAGCCTTCTGGCTTGGTACAAGGACTACAGGTGAGGCCCAGGGGCTGTGGGATCTCTGGATTACTCCTAAATCCAGCATTTCCTCCACCTCCCTCATAACGTCCCTTTGGACTGCCTTAACACCCGATATGCTGTCTGCCATATGGGTGTCTGTGTCCCTGTCTCCACATCGTGAGTCACTAAGGGGGTTAGTCCAGGCTTGGCGCTAAACAGTGGGGCTAAGTCTGCTACCACCTCCCTTACTTCCTGGATCTTGTCCAGGGCCAGCTGGGGAAACAATTTTACTGCCTCCACAGAGGAGTCCTGCTTGCTTTCTTCCAGAAAGTCCAGAAGGGGGTATCCTTCATCAGTCC
Organism: Neoceratodus forsteri; assembly: GCA_016271365.2. Classification (NCBI taxonomy): domain Eukaryota; kingdom Metazoa; phylum Chordata; order Ceratodontiformes; family Ceratodontidae; genus Neoceratodus; species Neoceratodus forsteri. Next base: position 1,340,650,384 of record CM057452.1, on the reverse strand, counting down.
TCTCCCCAGGACTACATACTGCAAACACCATGTCAGCCCTATTAGTATATGGCTTCATCATGTTGACATGATACATCCTTTCTGTCTGTCTTCTGTCAGGTAACTCTATGATATAGTTCACATCATTTACCTTCCTAACTGCTTTGTAAGGTCCTGCCCACTGAGCCTGCAGCTTGTCTTTCTGAACTGGAATAAGGACCATGACTTCCTGACCCACCATGTACGAGTGAGCTCTGGCTCTACAGTCATACCACACTTTTTGTTTCTGTTGGGCAGCTACCAGGTTGCTCTGGGCTGTCCCCATAAGCTCCTTCAGCCCGTCCCTAAACCTAAGGACGTAATCCATTATGGGAGTTCCCTGGGTGGTGTGCTTGCCTTCCCAGTCCTCCCAGAACAAGTCTAGTGGCCCACATACCCGCCATCCATATAAGAGCTCAAAAGGGGGAAAATCCTGTCCCCTCTTGGGGCACCTCCCTGTATGCAAACAACAGGTGGGGAAGGTATTTCTCCCAGTCCCTCCCATGCTGTTCAGCAAATGCTTGCAGCATTGACTTCAGGGTACCATTAAATCTTTCCACAAGCTTATTGGCTTCCAGGTGATAAAGGTGTCGTGCATCTCTGCACCACCCCACACTTCTCCCACAAACATTTCATCAGGTCTGACATGAAGGAACCCCTTCAATTGGTGATAACCTCCTGCAGAAACCCAACATGGGAGGAAATCCCAAGTAAGGCATCTGCCACATTGTCTGTCCTCAGTGAGGATAGGGTGACTGCCTCGGGGTACCGGGAAGCATAATCCACCAGTCAGGACGAACCTCTTCCTGGAGGAGCTGGGGGTATTTAAAGGCTCCACAATATCCATTTTCACCCTCTGGAATGGCTCCTCCACTATGGGCAATGGAATCAGGGTGGCTTGGGTTTTCTTACCTGCCTTCCCTATTTCTTGGCACCGGTGACAAGATCTGCAATACTCCTTCGCCTGTTGGATGAAGTTGGACCAATAGAAATTCTGGGCCAGTGGCTGCAATTCCCAGATGATCAGACAAGGGAATATCATGTGCAATCCTGAGGAACTGCTCACCATACCCCTGGGGAATGACAAGCTGCCTGCCTATCACTCCTCCCTCTGCACAGTCTGAGTATACATCAGTCCATTTTCCCAATAAACCTTATGTTTACGGTCACCTCCCTGTGCTCTGTCAGAGTCTGCCCAAGCCCTCAGCTTCTCAAGACTAGGGTCATTTCTCTGAGCAGCTGCAAACTCCTCACACATTCCCAAGACATGGGACAGGTCTCCTTCAGTCTCTAAATTAGGGTCCCTAGTACTAGAGTCAGGGCACTCAGGATCACTGTCATCCCTAACCCTGTGACAATGGGTCACCCCTCCTTCTTTGGAGTAACCTGCTGTAGCTGTTTGGTTAATGCTACTGGGGACATTTCTACCCCTTTTCATTAGTCTCCATATCAGAAGACACAGGCTGGAGAACTAGCCTCCCATTGGTTTCCACAATGGCTACTATGGGGTCCAGGAAACTACAATTTTCCCTTGCCACTTGGTTACGGGTAACTGCATACACCATCACCTGTTTGAGATTGTTGCCAAGGATGACATCCACTGCTAAGGTTTTGGCTATAGCCACCTGTTGCACTGTTCCCCCTGTTTCACCCCAGTCTAGGAGAACACTAGTGAGTGGTGATGTTTTCTTCTCACCAGTGAAGTCTTGTACAGTAACATATTTATTGGGTATAAGCTGACCAGGATCTACCAGATCCCCTTTTACCAATGTCAGGGATGCCCCTGTGTCCCTTAACCCTTGTGTCTGTATACCATTCACCATGACTGGGTGCATGTGTTCCCTCATGTTCACAGGCATGCTTCCAGGGACTCATAACCCACTTATTTCCTAGCACCATGTTGCATATTGCTTGCCCTTTCAGGACACTGTTTGGCAATATGCCCAGTTTCTTTACAAACCCAACATACATTTCTTTTCTCAGAAAAATCTTTTCTCTGAAACATGGGGCTAACTGGTTTTGGTGGAGGCAGTGAGGGTTTTAGCTGCCCTGAAGGTGCGCTTTTCTCTTTCTGCACTGCCTCGCCCATCCCATTCATTCTCAGAGCAGGTCTACTCTTGGCAAAGTGGTCCAAGAGTTCAGCAGACTCTTGTACTGTTCTGAGATCTTGGTCCTCCTGCCAGGTTTTCAGCTCTGCTGGGCATGCCCCAAAAAACTGTTCTAACAAAATAGCATTTTCAATTTTATCTACAGAGTTATCTTCAGTTCCTTCCCACCAATGTTTTAAAAACTGACGTAGTTTCATGGCTAGTTCCTCAAAGCTCATATCAGAGCTTCTCCTGAGCTTACAGAATTTAGTTCTGTATGCTTCAGCAGTTAAATCAAACTTTTTTAAAAGTGCAGCTTTAAGTTTGCTGTAATCATTACTGTCCTCATTGTCCATTTGACCCAATGAATCCCAAGCTTTCCCAATAAGTAGCAGGGATAGCCTGAAGCTCCAGGACTCTCTAGGAATTTTAGCCTGAATACAAACTTTTTCAAAGGAATTTAAAAAGGCATCCATATACTCCCCCTCTTTAAATTCAGCTATCAATTTGGAATTCAATTTGTTACCCAGTCCTGTAGTTCCAGTTAAACCCAAGCCACTTACCTGCTCTGGTGAGGGTGGTTGGAGTCATAGTTTCTCCAGTTCATGTAACCTCTGGCACTCATGCTCCTCATGGTCTGCCTCTCGCTGTTCACACTGCCTGTTCTCCTCTGTGGCTCACTGGTGCTCATGCTCATCACGGTCAGCCTCCCACTGTTCCCGTTCCCTCCTTTCCTGGAACTCCAGCTCCATTCTGCTCAACTCAATCTGCAGCCTGAGTGCTTCTGGCTCCAGAATGTTGGTGACCTTCCCCTTCTGCTGTGACCCTTCACTGGCACTGGCCCTGCTGTCATCCTCACCAGATCTGGACACTGCACTGGCCGCTAGCCCCTCCATGCTCAAGGTTTCGTCTTTTACAGCCACAGTCTATGACTCAATTCTCTGGGCATCTGCCTCCATCAGGGAATCCATGAGGTTCTGTTGGGGGCTCTCACCTCGTACAGGACTCCTCTGTCCTGGCACAACTTCCACAAGTAGTCTGCAGTGTACCCGCTGTAGTTGGAAGCTATCTTCTTCCCTAACTATGGCTACTCTAACTTGCACTTTAGTGAAACAAAAATAAAACAGGTAGGAACTTGACTGTATGCAAAATTATATAGTTCTGTTTCCTTTTTAAAAATAAATCACTGCCTTATTTTGCAAGTGAGCTGTACAGTATCAAGCTAACACACTGAACAATTAAAGCTTGTGTTATCAAATGTATCTGCACCGCTGCCAACCAATCTGTTACAAACGCACTCAACAGGTCAAGCCCTCTGCTCCCACAGTGCCAACCTCTGAGTGCAGTATTGTGAACAGGTAACAGAACAGGGTAACTCTCCTGTCTGCTTGTGGGTCTGAATCACCTTTAGTCTCAAGTTCTGGGGGGATTCTGACTGTGAACCTTATGCTAGCATACCCAAATGTACAGGCTCAGATAATCTGCTCTTCAGGGAGATGCCAGATATCTTTCACCTAAGGGCACCTAACCAGGTATGCAATATGAACCCTTAAAACTCTATAAAAGACCTTAGGTATATTCTTACCTTTTCCTAGTTTGGTAACACCATTAAGCTTATGAACAGTTTTGTCAATCTTAACCCTCCATACATCACATGCAAAAGAACTTCAAAAACACACCCAGGCAGTCTTTTTAAAATAAGAGGTTTACTTAAAAAAATGGATAAAATAGGTAAAATGTAAGCACAGAACAATATATCACAAAGCATACAATCACTTAAAAGAACAAGGTTAAAGTATAAACATAACCTCCTACCACAATACAATTAGACTTTTTCTATCTAATGTATTACCTTCTTACAGTGCTTAAGTTAGTTCTTCTTTCTTAAGAGCCCACAATGAAATGTGTCACTAAGATCAGACACAGAATAGCTTAAACTGTTTCTTTCATGCACACACCCCTTCCATGATGTCATCTAGAATTTCCTTTGAGAATATAAAAAATTATACAAACAACAATCTTCCTGTCAGGAGATATTTTAAAATACTGTGAGTTCAGCGAAAACTAATTTCCCAAATTACAAGTCTGTGATTTCCCCATTCCTTCTCTTTGATCTTTGAGCAGTTCCTGATCCCAGGCCATATCAAAGGACCTTTACAACTCTGCAGTTTCTCACCTAGATGCAATATAGCTTTTTAACACCAGTTGATATTAAATGTTCTTCTTCTTAATACATCATAAAAGTTTATGATGTCCATCTTCTGGCAGACTCATAAAGTCCCATTTCATTTCCACTTCAAAGCAGCAACAGGCCATAAAATGCAATGTCTTGGAAGTTAATCACATTATGGAGATCTGCTGTTTAATATATATATCCTGTCATTTTAACTGAAACCTGGGGGTGGGGAGAAGCACCCATAGCCCAGCTGTCTTATGGAGACAATCACACACTACATTTTTATATTACAAAATCATAGAACAATCATAACCAGCTGGCCAAGCATCACAGTTTTAGGCATGCTGCAAATTAAAAATGTACTATACTAGCAAAGCTGGTGTAAAGTCAAGAACTTTTCTGCATGCATTGCAGGGTGAAGTTTCTGACTTCAACATCAACTTCATACAGAAGAAATTAATTTTGTTAAAAATGTTTTTAAACATAGAAGCAATCCACCTCCCACTGTGAGCTATAGTACCTATTCCTTGGCACCTAGACCCTTGACTATTACATACTCCCACCCATCCACCCTCTGGATCTCCCCTTGCTCCTCCACCATCTTGTCCCATTGCAATTTTATAATTAAATTATCTCTTCTTCCACCCACTCCAGGTCAGTAAAACTTCCACCACTCACGTTGCTCACCAATTCTCTGTCTCCGAAGTCCACAAATAGGATGACATATCCAGCCTACTCAACCTCTAACAACCAACCTCCTTCATCCTACAAAACCCCAAGCAGACAAAAAATGAAAACAGTCCAGCACTGGCATGAGATATGTTCATACTTCATTGTCCTGCAATCCTGAATGAATGATGATGTCCTTACATATACAGTAATAACTCTTGATTGGCTGACAAGTGGTCAATCAAGTGCTTCTATGGGTAAGGACATCTTGTAAGCAATAAGACACAATGGGGTGTGCATTGAACAGATATTACTGCATACCCAGAGGTGTAGTGAGTGGCCAGGTTCCTTCAGCCCCTGGAAGTGTGGTAATATCTGATCAGTGCACACCCCAGAGTGTCTTCTACTTATAAAATGGGTTACCTTTTGTTTTTACTTTTTAATGTAAGAAAAAGCCAGTTTATATATGTACATATATATATATATATATATATATATATATATATCTAAAAAGGTTATATTCATTAGAATTTGACATAAAATAGTCCTTCTGCCACTTACAATGTGACATCATTTCATTTTGCTATTCTACCTTTTCTTTTATACTATCCTTTCAAACTGTTGCAGCTAGGCCCCCCGACACACACACCATGTGTATCTGAATGGAGGATACAGTTCCATTGTTTTGTAACTGTGGGGTGGGAAACTGAACAGCTGTTTAGCGTGAAACTGTTTTTTTTGCTTGGTTTGTTTCTGTAGGTAGTAGTTAAAAAAGCAGATTTTGCTTTAATGACTGTCAGGACGCAAGCGCCATTGCTACCAAACACACTGGGAGAACGCATGCTGCTCAGACAATGGGACATGATGGTAGTTTTTTTAATAGAATTCTCACTCAAAAACTTAAAAAAAAATGTAACTCACATGTATACACTGCTAGAGTGAGACAGCTGTTTTATGAGGTACTTGGACAGAAAGAGACACGGTATAACCCAATTACTTAGAGTCAAACAGCTACAAGTAGTAACTTGGTCTGACAGCGTATTTGTGTTACCGCTTAGTGGTGTACAAGTTACTGGTCCCATATTAAAGAAATTCTGGGTAATAATAAGCCTATGACCCCAAACAAAATGTTGATAAATGATACCCACTGCAATAACCCCCTTACCATTACTAATGCTTTTAACTCCCTGTTGTCCTCCCCTCCTATCCCCCCCTCTTCTGCCGATACCTCCCTTACATCCCCATGCACATCAACCACTGCTCCCCGGCCCTTGAACTATCATCAGTCACTTGTCTTGAGGTGCTTAAGCTACTGAGGTCTTTACCGTCTAATGGCAGTGCAGGCCCAGATGGTATACACCCTAGGAGCCTCAGGCAGTTTGCTTCTAGTCTCGCGGTACCTGTAACCAGACTCTTCAACCTCTCCATCTGCTCTGCCACAGTGCCCTCAATCTGGAAAGTTGCCAAAACCATACCAATCTTTAAGAAAGGGAATGCCAGGATAATGTCCAACTACAGGCCCATTTCACTCCTACCCACTCTCAGCAAGTTGCTTGAGAAACTTGTTCACCGGCAGGTCTCTGCACACCTTCTTAACTTCAACCTACAGTCCCCTGTTCAGCATGGTTTTAGGGCAGGGCACAGCACTACTACTGCCCTTACTCAGCTGACCAGAGATGTTAAAAATAATATGGACAGGGCTTGCTTACTGGATCAGTGTTCATTGATCTCTCCAAAGCGTTTGACAGGGTTCATCACCCACTTCTACTGGCTAAGCTGAACACTCTTGGTGCCTCTGACTCTACCTTTTCCTGGCTGGACAGCTACCTAGAAAATCAGTCTCAGGCTGTATCCTTCTGTAAGTCTATCTCCTCCCCTGTCCTAATTACCTGTGGCATTCCTCAGGGTTCAATCCTTGGTCCTCTGCTTTTCTCCCTCTTCATTAATGACATCCCCATTCCATCTTCTCACTGTAACATTATAATGTATGCTGATGACCTGGTGCTTTATTCATCTTCCAAGTCTATTGCCGACATCAATCTTCATCTCTCCTCTGCATTCAGTCCCTTCAATCCTGGTTCTCATCCAGCTACCAAATCCTAAACATATATAACACCCAGGCCATGCTCTTTGGGTCCCACAGAAAGATGCACACCGAGTTCCCTAAACTCCTGGTGCGTTGCTGCGATGGGACTGCTGTATCCAACACTTCATCCTTCAAGTATCTAGGGATGATGCTGGACCCTGTACTTGACTACTCGATGCTTGTTACTGAGGTGTGTTGCTTGGTTAATGCCAAAATTGGTGCAGCCTACAAAGTGCACCACACTCTCACCCTGGCTACCAGGATTTATGTTGCGCTAGGGGTTTTACTCCCACAGCTGCTTTATGCCTTGCCAGTGCTTTCACATGCCAACATGGGCGTCCTTCACAAATGGGACACTTCTTACAACAATATCTGTAGATTTGCCCTTTCTGTTCCCCACCTTACACATCACTGTCGTCTCTATACTGCTTTAAAATGGCTGTCTCCTGATGCTCTTCGTTCATACTCCCTAGGTTGGTTTGTTGAATCCTTAACCAGAACACCTCATCCTACCTCTCTGGGGGACATGTTTACACCGGTCTCTCACTCTCGTTCCCTCAGGTCCTCGACCTAACTGTTACTATCTACTCAGACTTGCTCCACAAAATGGGAGAGCAAGCCTTCTCCTACTTTGCCCCAAGGTTGTGGAACTCTCTCCCATGCCATGTCAAGAACTCCTCATCTCACCTTACGTTTAAGCGTGCTCTATTTTCCCACCTCCTTGTTTCTGGAACCTGTGACTGCACTTAATACCTCTTCTGTCTCTCCTCTGGTCACTTCTCATGACTTGGACTACCTGTTTGTGACCTGCCCACCTCTCATAATTGCCATTTGTCTTGTGTATATAACTGCCTGCCTCCCCCATCTCTAGGCCTGATGTATATGTCTATCATGCAGTATCGGGTACCTGTGGCTAGCTATACCTACCAGATTGCTTGCTCCCAGCTAGACCTCCTGAATGATTGCCTACTGCCTTTTGTTATTAATGGCCTGCTGCAATAACTTCACACTGATTGCTGTTATCCATGTTTTGTATTATCCTCTATGGCAGTCCACTGTCAATGTATTCTGTAGACATTTCCACTGCACTTACTTGATTGTTGTCACTGCTGTATTATGATTTTGTACTCTGCTGTACTGTCATATTGTACTCTCCCAGGTTGTGCCTGAAAATAGGTAGGTTATGTTGCCTAACGCACTTACCCAGTTACCAAAAGCAAATAAATAAATAAGTTGTATAACGAGAGTGACAGTGCTCAGCTGAGGTTGAGCATTACAGACTGGGGAGATTGTCAACAGAACTGCAGTCCTATCTTCAGTAAGCTTTTAGATCATCATGATCTCCTTAGCTGTTTTGCTGCAGTTTAAAAACAGTAATTATAAAATGGGCAGGAGGGAGTGCGAAAAGTAAAATTAAGGCACAGCCTGCTTACCTAAATTGAGTATAAAAAGTTCCAGAAAAAAAAAACACAGTGAACTCGCCTACTGTACTCATCTGTACTTCAAAAACCTGTCTGATCACCCAATATTTACTGTTTTTAAAATGTGGCAAAACAGTTAAGGAGATTGCTACATGATGCTGGTCTGTAATGCTCAACCTCAGCTGAGCACTGTCACTGTCTGGTGATCTGACAGGTTTCTGAAGTACAGATGAGTACAGTTGGCGCGTTCACTGTGTTTTTTTTTTCTTTAACATTTTACACTCAATTTAGGTAGGCTACTCAGTTGTTTCATTTTCCTTCCTAAGAGGGGGAAAATGGTGTTTGAAAATCAACATTCTAATTGTCACCTTGGTTTATTTTTCACACTCTACCCTGATTTTGGGGAACTTGTTATTACTGTGTGTCAAATGGATTTGATGCACAGGTAACAACCAATCAGAAGACAGGCATTTCCCATCCCATTTTATAACATTAATTAATTCATCATTTAGCAGCAGGATAGTGAAGCGTGAGGGAGTCTCATTCCAGTGCTAGACCTTTTTTTATAGATTTAACAAATTAATTTATGTATCCTTTTAGCTACTTAGAGTGGGGGGGGGAGTACTTGAGGGTGGTAGGTTGAAGTGCAGCTTTACCCAATGATTACTATATGTATCTGCACTTTGCACTTTTAACAATGAAGTGCCACTGCACTTAGACTTTGCCAGGCAAAGGAGGCAGTTCACTTGACAAAGAACTACATAAAGTCACTTCCCACTACACAATGACTGTGCACACCTCAAGCTGGAATAGGTGGGGATCCAGGGGGAACTAGGGGAATGACAAGAATAATGAAAAAAAAATCACAGCAGTATTGGATAACACAGAAACATAGAATCTGATGGCAGAAGGAGACTGAAAGTCCATTGTGTCTACCCTTACTGTACTATTTAACCCAACTGACCTACTGTCATGGTGGGCTGCGTACCCCCACCTGCTCCATCAGAAGTACAGAGAGTGACACCAAGATGGTCCAGGGCTGGCATAGCAGATCATATGAGGAAGTGCTCGAGGCCAGAAATGTATTTTCTGGAGGCCAGGTGTAGAGCAGGGGGCATGATAGAAACATATAAGTTTCTCAGGGGTATAAACAAGGTAAACAGTGAGGACCTATTTGAAATAAGTAAGGACACAGACACTAGCGGGCATGACTGGAAGCTGGTGGGGGGTAAATTCAAAAGAAATTTGAGGAAGTTCTACTTCTTTGATGTGGTAATTAAACAGTGGAATGAATGCCAATAGCAGTGATGGAGGTACAGGGTAAGGGGACTCATAGTCACCAATGGATTCAGCAAAGATTTAAGGAGTAAGAAAACACAAATACACTGTAAGACTAAGCTACGACTGGCAGCAGTTTGACTCTAAGTGACAGGATTATAAAGTGTGTCTCTCTGTCTGAGTACCTCTTAATAGAGCTGTCTCACTCTAGCAGTGTATACATACAGTATGTCAGTGAAATTAAAGCAAAAACTACTCCTTCAACATTTTCGAGATATCAAGCTGGGCGACCTGCTGGTCGCTGATTGGTTCGTGGAATTCTGATAAGGTTGCTAAACGAACCTTGAGGGAGGAATATCAAAGACATTTTCTAAAAGGTCACAAAGGTAATCTAGGACCTCTGCCACCTTGCAGGAATAGGTGTTTATACCCTTTTCCCCTGCTCAGTGAGGAAACCTTTTCCATTTTGACGTGTAGGTTTTCATTGTAGACGGTTTTCTGGAGGCGAGTAGGAGTCTTGCGATGGGTGGCGTAACCTTATATTTGACAATCGTTGTCTTCAGGAGTCAGACAAGAAGGTGAAGGGACCTGAGGTTCGAGTGCAGAAGTGTCCCATTCTGCTCTGCCAGGAGGTCTGGCCGAATGGGTAGGGGAACCAGTTCTACAACTGATAGCGGCTGGAGGAGAGGAAACCAGATTTGATGGGGCAAGTAAGGGGCTATTAAAATCATGGTTGCTCCCTCCAACTGCAATGTGATTAGAACTCTCTGTGTGAGGGGAAAGGGATGAAAGGCATAGACAAAGCACACTTTCCAGGACAGGGACAAGATGTCTTGGCAGTAGCCTTTCTGGTCTGGGTGGATTGAGCAAAACTTGGGGAGAATGGCATTGTCAGACATTGAAAAGAGGTCAATCTCTGGCATGCCCAGAGGGGGAAAATGTGTTGAACAATGTCAGAGGATAGCTCCCATTAGTTGGATTGTGAATGGTGGCTAAGATGACCTGCTACTGTGTTGTGTGCGCCTGGAACATGGATTGCCATAAGATATTAGTGGAATGACAGTGCTTTCTGCTACACCCTTGGGGTCTCTCTGCATAGGGCATATAATTTGGTGCCTCCCTGCTTGTTTATGTAGTAAACCACTGAGATGTTGTCCAACTGTATGAGCAAGGGCCCTGGTGTAAAGAAAGTCTGGAATAAATCCAGATCATTGTAGACTACCCTCATCTCCATTATGTTGATATGAAGTGTGGTCTCAAGGGGCATCCAGTGACCTTAGGTCTGATGAGTGCCATGATGGGCTCCTTAGCCTGATTTGGAGGTGTCTGTGGTTAGAACCTGCTTTGGTAGTGTGGTATGGAAGGGAAGGCCCCCAAGTAAGTTGAGGAGGTTGAGCCACCAAGTTAGACCTTTCTGCAAGGATGGGGTTATACGGACATTGGCTTCTAGATCCACTGTCATTTGGTTCCACTGAGCTCTCAATGTCCATTGAACCGGTGACTGGCTCAAAAGGGGATAGAGTAAACTTTTCTAACATGAAGTTGAGATCCCAATGCGGGACTGGGTCATGCACTGGAGGCTTCAAGTGCAGTAAGCCTCAAAGAAACATTTTCGAGATATCAAGCTGGGCAACCTTCTGGCTCCAAATGGTTTGTGGAAGGCCGATATGGCCACTAAATGAACCCTGATGGAGGAATATCCTAGACCTTTTTATGAGAGGTCACAAAGGTAATCTAGGACCTCTGCCACCTCACAGGAATAGGGGTTTATACCCTTTTCTGCTGCCCAGTGAGCAAACTTTATCTATTTTGAGGTGTAGGTTTTCATTGTAGATGGTTTTCTGGAGGCGAGTAAGAGTCTTGAAATGGGTGGTGTAACCTTATGATTGGCAATCACTATTTCTTCAGGAGTCAGACAAGAAGGTGAAGGGACCTGAGGTTCAGGTGCAGGAGTGTCCCATTCTGCTGTGTCAGGAGGTTTGGACAAATGAGTAGAGGAACCAGTTCTACAATAGATAGAGGCTGGAGGAGAGGAAACCAGATTTGATGGGGAAAGTAAGGGGCTATTAGAATCACAGTTGCTCCTTCCAACTGCAATGTGATTAGAGCTCTCTGTATGAGGGGAAAGGGATGAAAGGCATAGACAAAACACCCTTTCCAGGAGTGGGACAAGACATCTTGGTAGTAACCTTTCTGGTCCAGGTGGATTGAGCAAAACTCGGGGAGAATGGCATTGTCAGACATTGCGAAGAGGTCAATCTCTGGCATGCCCAGAGGGGGGAAATGTGTTGAGCAATGTCAGAGGATAACTCCCATTAGTTGGATTGTGAATGGTGGCTGAGATTATCTGCTATTGTGTTGTGTGCTCCTGGAACATGGACTGCCACAAGATGTTAGTGGAATGACAGTGCTTTCTGCTACACCCTTGGGGCCTCTCTGCATAGGGCATATGATTTGGTGCCTCCCTGCTTGTTTATGTAGAAAACCACTGAGGTGTTGTTCAACTGTATGAGCAAGGGCCCCAGTGTAAGGAAAGGCTAGAATGGCTACAGAGCATTGTAGACTACCTGCATCTCCATTATATTAATGTGAAGTGTGGTATCAAGGGGCATCCAGTGACCTTGGGTCTGGTGAGCACCACAATGGGCTCTCTCTAGCCTGATTTGTAGGTGTCTGTGGTTAGAACCTGCTTTGGTAGTGTGGTATGGGAGGGAAGGCCCACAAGTAAGTTGAGTAGGTTGAGCCACTAAGTTAGACCTTTCTGCAAGGATGGGGTTATGCGGATATTGGCTTCTAGATCCGCTGACATTTGGTTCCACTGAGCTCTCAATGTCCATTGAACCGGTGACTGGCTCAAAAAGAGGCTAGAGTCAACTTTTCTAACATGAAGTTGAGATCCCAAGGCTGGACAAGATCATGCACTGGAGGCTTCAAGTGCAGTAAGCCTCAAAGAAACATTTTCGAGATATCAAGCTGGGCAACCTTCTGGCTCCAAATAGTTTGTGGAAGGCCGATATGGCCACTAAATGAACCTTGATGGAGGAATATCCTAGACCTTTTTCTAAGAGGTCACAAAGGTATTATAGGACCTCTGCCACCTCACAGGGATAGGGGTTTATACCCTTTTCTGCTGCCCAGTGAGCAAACCTTTTCTATTTTGATGTGTAGGTTTTCATTGTAGACAGTTTTCTGTAAAGGGAAAGACTCTCCCAACAGATGGCATAACCTTATGTCTGTCAATCACTATGTCCTCAGGAGCCAGGCATGAAGGTAAACAGACCTGAGGTTCAGGTGCAGAATTGTCCCTTTCTGCTGTGTCAGGAAGTTCAGGACGAATGAGTAGGGGAACTAGTTCTGCAACTGATAGCTGCTGGAGGACAGGAAACCAGATTTGACCGGGCCAGTAATGGATAATTAGAATCATGGTTGCTCCCTCCAACTGCAATTTTGTTAGGACTCTCTGTATGAAGGGAAAGGGAGAAAAGACATAGACGAAGTGCCCTTTCCAGGAGAGAGCAATACATCTTGGCAGTAGCCTTCCTGGTCCTGATGGACTGAGCAAACCTCGGGGAGATTGTCATTGTCAGGCATTGCGAAGAGGTTGATTTCTGGTATGCCCCAGAGGTGGAATACAGTATGTGTTGAACAATGTCAGGGGCATGCTCCCATTAGTTGAATTGTGAATGGCAGCTGAGATGATCCGCTATTGTGTTGTCTTCTCTGTGAACATGGACCACCACGAGATGTAGGTGGAATGACAGTGCTCTCCTCCACACCCGCAGGGTCTCTCTGCATAGGGCATGTGATTTGGTGCCTCCCTGCTTGTTTATGTAATACACCACTGAGGTGTTGTCCGACTGTATGTGCAGGAGCTCCAGTGTAAGGAAAGGCTGGAATGCTTCCAGAGCATTGTAGATCACCTACATCTCCAGTATGTTGATGTGGAGTTTGGTCTCAAGGGGCATCCAATGACCATGGATCTGGTGATTGCCAAGATGGGCTACCCAGCCCAATTTCATGGTGTCTGTGGTTACGACCTGCTTTGATGCTGTGGTATGGAAGTTAAGACCCATGAATAATCTTTATCCTTGTGATGCTCTAAATCTTTCTCCCTTTTATGTTAGCACATTAAAGTTCACAAAAGTGAGCAGTCATCATCTAACAGGAAATTTATGTGGCATACGTGGTTAAAATGCTGGCAGTGGATGATGATGAAATAGGATCAGTGTTAGATTAGAAGTGGACAAAAGTTGTGATTTCCACCTTAGTGGAAGTTTCACGAAATGTCACAACTTTCACGGAAGTTCCTGACCTTTTGCCTGTGGTGGATCGGAAATTTTACAAATGGGTTGGGCAAATTTTCACACTGTTCCACTGCATACAGTAAAAAACAATGAAAAAAGGAAAACAAAGTTTACCTGGTGTCCCGTGCCCCCACCAGTCCCTGATTGCTGCCTGGTATAAATTCTAATCATATTTCACTGACATTGACAGATAACTTGATCTAATGGAGGCATACAGTGCTGTACACCAAGGCACATATTTATATAAGGCATAAAATAGATACGTTTATGGTAACCTGCAGGACTGCTATTGGTCCAGTTTTGTAGCATGGTCAATAAGAGTGCCCTTCTAATAAATACTGTGCACATTTCTTAGTAGTAAAAAAAGAACAGCCCCCACCCCACCCTCCTCCTCAGCCCAAACCCATTACAATCATGTATCCCCCACCCTCTAACAGCAGCCCAATACCACCCTCCTCCTACCCAGCATGCACAATTTCTTATACTCTTCACATAAGGAAACAAAACCCCTAATGAGCAACAGGCAGAGCCCACCCACCTTCATGGCTGGCCACTATCTTGAAAGATGACCATAGTCCTTATAATACTACATCCACACACCCTGGCATCACCCGACTCCAACCCCCCCAACACCCAATTCTCCTTATGAGAAGGCGACCGTCTCAAGATCTCAGTGTTGGGGACAATTCTCTTTAATATCTATGTGGTCTCAGTGAAGTGTGATGGTGTGTGGATGACTAAATTCACAGACGACACCAAAATGGGGTCTGTGGTAATAATAGCTATGAAGTCAATAATATTCAGAGGGAAATTATGTGATTTGAAACCTGGGCACAAGAACACAAACTGAGTTTTAACATAGAGAAATGTGTCGTGGTAGACTTGGGGAAACAAAATTGATCTGCATCATATTATCTTGGTGGACGTGAAATCAGGGAGGTAACTGAAGAAAGGGATTTGGTGATTATCATATCTAATGATCTTGGCTCTAAGAAACAATGCCATGCAGTAACAAGGAGGGCCAACAGTATTTTAGCATGTATACGAAGACGCATTACAAGTAGAGGTTGAAGGGTAATTATACCATTGTATAATTCATTGGTGAGACCGCATTTAGAGTATTGTGTGGTCAGTTTTGGGTGCCTTATAAGAAGACTGAGATCAGACTGGTGGAGGGGGTGCTGTAAAGGGCCATGAAGATGGTAGCAGATCTACGGGACCTAGAGTATGAGGAAAGGTTGAGGAGTCTTGGATTGTACACCCTGGAATATCAGAGATTTAGAGAAGATATGTGCCTAGTTTGCAGGGCCTTTGACAATGAGGAGTTGTGGGACTGCTTGGGGTTTGAAATGAGAGATGCTCATAGAGATATAGGAGGCCATGGACTCCAGCTAAAAGGGGAACTAAATTGAACCAAAAGGAGGGCTATATGCATCTCACAGAGAGTGGTATCCCTGTGGAATAGTTAGCCATTTGAAGTCATAGGCTGCAGAACATGGAAGATTTTAAGACTAAATTAGACGAACACTGCTTAAAAAGTTTGGTAGTGGACTATACCCCTTGAGAAAATGGCAAGCAAATAAAGGGCAGTACTTCCTGCAAAGCTCATACAAATCTATGATACCTACAGTATGATGATTTTATAATTCTACAATTGTTGTAACAGGACAACCTTGTAAATAGGAACATCAGACCTAACGGTGTAATGTACCACCAAATCCTGTATAAAAATAAAGATTTTACTACCCTTCCTTCACAGGTCATTTCAGTCAAAACAGGTTGCTGTCAAATCTGTGTCTGCTAATTGGATAATCCAAACAGTGGAGCTTATGCCACATTGCTGATGGTAAGTATGAATGGTGCTGGGTGGCTGGGCAGTGGGGGAGGGTATTGACAGTTCTTAGCTTCTTTTATTAACTTTTTGTCTATAGATTTCATACAAAATCAAATAAGTAATACATACAGGACATTGCACAGAAAAATACAAAGGCAAAGTGCTACTACTAGTAGGAATATATGAATGCCTGCCATTGTTACTCACTAAGGAGGGCAAAATTATTATTTCAGAAACTTGAGAAAGGAATAAAAACATCTCAGTCCCAAGGATCGTATTGGTATATCACTAACTTTGCCACTACGGCTTTGGCTATAATTGCAAAACAATGAAGCAGGATACAGAAAACCTTGGTGCTATCGCACATCGCTGTATAAAAATACAGCTTTATCACCAAATTATATTTCGGATATAGAAGTATATCATATGGAAGTGGCTTGGCCCCATCCACAGGCCTCTGAATACAGGAAACATGTCAGGAAAATACATTTTTCTGAAATGCGAAACAAAACCTATCCCACAAAACTAAGTGGGGTGTTATATAGTGTTATACACATATGGCTTACTGGGGGTGTACCCCGTAAGTGGCATCTGCATCACTGAGCCAGACCTGAGCTTCCAGAGCTCTGGCAGAACAGTAAGAAGCATAATGGTGTTATTCAATAAAAGGACCCAGGATTTTATACTTGGTAAAGAGAGAAACAGAAATTTGCTAATTACATTCTAATAATGATCTGAAGTATGGCCTTTAAGCTCTCAAAAATGATAACAAGCACCAAGGCAGAATCACTGCGTAAGTCCTATAAAAACTATATAATGGAAATTTAGATCATAGTATTTTGGTGGCATTTTCCTTGCTTTAAGTATCTATGGGAGCAGTATAGTGCAGTGGTTTAAGGCTCTGAGCTGCAAATCTAGTGACATCCAGCAGACCAGACCTGGGTTTGAATCTCACAGCTTCCGCTTGCATATTGTGTGACCCTGAGCAAGTCACTTAACTTCCCTGTGCCCTTAGGTCGCTCCTGTAAAAAAGCTTTCAGCTTAGTGTGCTACTCCTGGTTAAAAGAATTAACAAAAAATGTACTGTTTCTTGTATGTGTTGAAATATTCAATAAAGAAATAAATTTGAAAAAAAAAAAAACTATATATAAATCCAAGCAACTGCCCAGACTTAGTAATAAAATTCAGCTTGACAAAGCACCACAACAGGACCACAGAACAGTCAACTGGATAAGTGACCACAAATAGTTCAGGAGTCATCATCCCCAGACAATGCTGGGTCATGGGAGGCATTTGTATCTGTAGGCAGCGTGTTCTGTTCTTTTTCAAATTTGTCCAGTAAACAGTTTACATCAACTAGCTTATTAAAGCGATAAGTTTTCTCCGCAACTTTAACTCTCAAACAAGCAGGAAATAGCAACGCAAAGGGCTATTGAAAAGATCTCAAATGTTTTTTTGACTCCATCAAATTCTTTTCGTTGTTGTCTAGTAGAAAATGACAAATCAGGATGCAACTGAATTATGGCTTCGCCGGCATGCAGTTCTCTTAATTTTCTTGCAGCATGTAAACCTTTATCCCGAGTACTGACCTTAGTAAACATAATGAGAAGAATCCAAGGAGCATATTCTGTAGTAGCTCTATGGGGAGAGTCTCAATAGACTATGTCTATAATACCTGGTAGCCAGAATCCCATTTTAAGAACACAGGGAGCCATTGTTCCAAAAAAGAGAAAGGATCCCCCATCTCAAATCCCTCTGGAAGTCACACCACCCAGAGATTTTGTTCCTGCCAAACATTTTTGGTGTGAGCTAGTCTCAAGTAGAGATGCGTGTTCTCCTGAATGAGCCTGGTGGAAGATGCCATTGCTTCATCCATGTGGCTGACTGCATCGATCAGCTTGTCTTGCATGCTCGTAACTGCAGTTTAAACTGTGACCAGTCTCTCAGAGAAGTCATCAAGTTTCTTTTTTAACCTTTGCATTGACTTACAAAGAGCCTTCAGGGAATACTTTATTTTGATTAACTCCAAAGTAGTGGAAATTTCAGTCAATATAACACCTGTCTGCAAGGTAGCACCAGATGGAGGTTTTCTTTAAAGAAATCTGCAGTGGGTGGCTGCAGAGGGACATTTTTCTGTTTGCCATAGTGACCATCTGATAATTAGCAATGTATAGTGTTAAAAAATGCAGGTTGTAGGCTGCATTTGCGGTAGTTTATAATAATATAAGCCTGTAGCCGGAGAACTCACTCAGCACGTCCTCTCATTCTAGCAGCTAGCTCTGTCCCCACAGTTCTTAGCTTCTAATGTTTGTAGTAGATTGAGGTGAAAACACTAGTGGTGGCAGCGGTTTACCAGCTCACTAGTTTTTGTGGGAATATGAAAGGATGTCTGGGTCAAAGTTGCAGGGTGGGCTACAGTGATAAAAGGCAAAACTTAAGACAGTGAGCTTGCTTGTAAACTGCATTTTATTCACAGGTGCAGTATTTACTGTCACTGTATTTTCACTAATGTCTTGTTTTGTTTCTTTTTTTGTCTTACAGGTCAGCCATTCATCCATAACCAGGCCAGTCATTCCCTGAGGTGCTGACACAGACATCCAATAAAACACCTCATCCTCATCCTCTCCGCCTGTCCTCACATCCCCTGCTTCACGCTGAGGAACACATAATGCCACACAACAGCGATCAGAATTGGCATACCTTGTACAGCAGACATGGGAATTTTTTCTTAGCATAATGGCACCACCAGATTAAATATGAGATGCATTGCTGGCATGGCGAGGAGGAGAAATTTCTCATTTGGGCATAATGCCACCACCAAATTAATTACAAGAAGCACAGCTGGCATGGTGAGCATTTTCATTTGGGCATAATGCCTCCAAGATTAAATATGAGAAGTATGCCTGGCACGGCGAGCAGGAGAAATTCCTCCTACCCAGCCTGCAGCTTCTAGGTGTTTGGCACGTGTTCTTCTAGTAGTGTGTTATAGATTTGACCTACAGTACCCTTGGGGAGTCCCTGAATATTTTCCTCCTCCCGTTGACCCTAGGATAGCTTCTCAGGTGCCCCTTGAGTGTAATCTGAGCTGGGTTGCCACAGAAGTAGTAATCAAGTGATGCAACTGCACATATCTCGAAAGGTGTGACCTTAATAGATTAGCTTGAGCCTGTGGGTCTGCAAAGTTACAAAACAGTTTAGTTTCTAAGGAGAACAGATCACCCACTTCCTTTCTCTACCCCCTTGCTCCCACTCTGGCCATCTGAAGGATTTACCCCTCTTTGTAGTTTTGGATAATGCAGTGGCCACAAGTATAGTGGCACAGCTAGTGTGGTATTAACAATTTTTCTGACTTCCTTCCAGGTGTGCATGACATAGGCCTGTATTGAATGGCTCTGTTCTTCCCTCATCTGAGAACAGAACTTCAGTTCAGGCCTTTTTCCAATCTCTAAGTGCTATTCCAGGGTGACCCATTGAGTGATTCCCTTGGTTGGTCTGTATGTAGCCATATCCATAACTGTCTGAGTCCTATTGCCAGCTGATATCCCTTGAACCATGGAGAGCAAAAGCGCCCCTTACACCATATCTATAACTGATTGTCTTGCCTCCCTCTCCCCATAGGAACCCCTACACTAAAGCATTGACTTGCTTCCAAATTGAGTTTTCTATATGACTAGACAGATATCTGAGCAAATGGAGTCTCTCTGACAGCACCATCACTTGGAAAGTTTCTACTTTTACTCCACAGGGAGAGGTGAAGGTGGTGCAGTCTAACTATATCCTCTTTTAGGCTTCTAATCAAGGGAGAAAAGTTACTAGCTGGCCAGCTTTTCCAGCATATGGAGATTAGGATGCCCAATTATTTAACCTCTGTTGCTCCCAGTGACATCCTGTGTCCTGTAAGGTAATTCCCTTACATTTGGAATTCATAACCATCACTTCAGTTTTCCCCCAGTAGCCTGATATGTTAACACACTCATTTAGCAGACTAATTGGGCCTGGTATTGAAGTATTCGGCTTCCGCTCTGTGATCAGGATGTCATGCTTAAAGAGTATAGGTTTGAAGGACTTCCTCCTTCCAACTTCTGTACCATGTATAGCTGCTGACTTCCTCAGCGTTTTGGCCAAAAGCTCAATTGTCACAATGAATAGTCCAGTTCATAGGGCACAGCCCTGGAGAGTTCCTTTGCTCAATTTAAAGCTCTGGGACATCTTCCCATTATAGTCTTTATGTTTTGTGGGTAATGGCATACATTCTTAGAAATATGAAAATTTTAGGGGTGTGCAATTAATAAATAGTATTTCCTGAATACCAAAAATCATGCAGTATTTGTTATTCAGATACGACTAATGAATAGTGGCCCTATTTGAGCCTATTGCTATTCAAGGGGAAAAAAAGAAAGCAAGGAGCAACCCTGCCGCCCAATCGTTTAAACTTCAACTTTCTGTCCCCCCATCCTTTGCTACAAACTCAATCCTACCCTCATTCCCCAGCACCTACAAATTAATGTTTTAACAAAAAAAATCCCATGGTGGGTGAGTGGCACAGCTTGCTGACCTCCATGGCCGTCCACCGTCTTGTCAAGCACTTTTGCTTTTTTAAAAATCTATTTATTTCCACCCACCCCTCACCCCAGTATCAGCACCCAACTCCCACCCTTATGCCCCCAGCACCCACATTTTCTAAAGATAAGGGACCCCCCTAGGCATGGCAAAGGTGACCAACACAACCCACCCTCCTCCATGACCTGCCACCTTCTTGTGAATGGAAGACCTCCCATGCTTGCTTGCATAGTAAAACAGTTGGTCATATCCATGCAGAACGTGGTGTTGCATCCCATTGGATTTAAGATACTCAACCAACCTTTCCTTTAATATGGTTTCCATTAAGCTCCCCACTACTGAGTTGAGACTGACCATCTGATGATTGCTAGTCTTCTCCCTGCTGCTGCTCTTATAGAAACATTGCATCTGACAGCAGATAAGGGATGCTTGCTTCACCCTGTCTGACCAATTTATTTATTTATTACATTAATTTTTGCTGTAGACATTTTGATTCCCTTGTGTCTATCCCAAAGATTTTTACACCCCACCACTGTTTTTGGCCCCACTACCTCAGCTGGAAGACTGTTCCAAGAATCCACCACTCTTTCTCTAAAGAAATATTTTCTCACATATCTCCTGAACCTACCCCCTCCCGCTTCATAGCATGTCCCATTGTTTTAGAGCACCTTTTTTGTGAAAAATACTCCTCTCCTGTACCTTATTACTCCTGTGAAGTATTTAACAGTCTCTATCATATATCTTCCCTCCCTCCTCAACTCCAGATTGAGCTCCTTTAACTTCTCTTTATAGGGCTATTAATGCAGACCCTGCTCCATTTTGGTAGCCTTCCTCTGGACTGCCTCCACTCTGTGTATGTCCTTCCTGAGATGCAGCCTCAAGAACTGGACACAGTTCTCGAGATGGGGCCTATTAAATATCTATACAGGGGCAGCACCAGCTCCCTTTTTCTGCTGGTGATACCCCTTCCTATGCACCCCAGCATCCCATTACCCTCCTGACTCCCTTATTCCATTGCCTGGCCACCTTTATGTCATCCAGTATGATTATCCCCAGGTATCTTTCCTGCTTGGTCATTGCCAGTATCACTCCACTCATTTTATCCATCCCTGGGTTTCTATGGCCTAAGTGCATTTTTTTGCACTTTTTTACATTGAAACCCAGCTTCCAAACTCTTGAACACTCCTCCAGTCTTTTCAGATCTCTGCCAATCTTTTCCAACCCCCCTAGAGTGTCCACCCTGTTTCAGATCTTTGTGTCATCTGCAAAGAGACAGACCTTCCCTTCCAGGTCCACTGCTATATCACTAATAATGACATTAAAGAGGACTGATCCCAGCACTGAACCCTAAGGTACCACACTGGTCATCCTCCCTTCCACAGATTGAACTCTGTTTATCACTACCGTCTGTCTCCTATCCACTAAACAGTTTTTTACGCAAGTTACTACCTTGTTACCCACCCCAAAGCCATCCAGCTTGATTATTAGTCTCCTACATGGAATTGTGTTGAAAGCCTTGCTGAAATCCAGGTAGGCTACATCTACCACTCAGCCATGATCTAATTCCTTGATCACCCAGTCAAAGAAACTATCAGATTTGTTTGGTATGACCTCTCCCCAAAGAATCCATGCTGCTTTAGATCCTGTAACCCATTGGATTTCATATATGCCACAATCCTTTCCTGTAGTAGTGTCTCTATTTACTTACTCACCACCAATGTCAATCTGATAGACCTATAATTGCCCACCTCTTCCCTGCTACCACTTTTGTAAAGTGGGACTACATCTGTCCTTCTCCAGTCCTCAGGGACCACTCGGTGTCTAGTGATCTGTTAAATAGCTACTACCTCCCTGAGCTCCCTCTGCACTTTTGGATGTACTCCATCTGGCACCATAACTTTGTCTACCTTCAGGTTTGCATGTGCTTTCTGGACACTGTTCTCAGAAAAAGAACTAGTGTCCACTTCCCTCCCATTAAAGCTCCCAATGCTTTTTCATGGCCCCCTCTTTTCCCTTCCACTGTGAACACTGAGCAGAAGTATTTGTTCAAGATTTCTGCTTTTTTTTGGTCCCCCATCGTATAGTCCCTCTTCCTTTTTAACCTTACAATCCCCCCCCCCCAGTCTTCTTTTTTCGCCAATATATAGTACCTAAAATTTGCCTTTGTGGTCCTTGTTGCTTTCATTGCCTCCCTCTGTCTTTTCTGACAGAATTCCTTATCCTTATCCTTCTCCTTCTCTCTCTCTGGGTCTCCTTATAGCATCTGAATGCAACTCTTTTAGCCTTTATCCTTCTTGCCACGTCTTTCGAGAACCATAGTGCTGTCCTCTTCCTTTTTCTTTTGCTTACTTGCTTTATGCAGGGATTTGTTGCCTTCACTATACTCTCTTTTAGTTTGGCCCTTTGTTCCTCCACCCTCAGGTCACCTCCCCCTGCTAGGTCATTCTTGAGGCATTCACCCATCTTTATAAAATCAGCCCTTCTGAAGTCTAGGACTTGCACCATTGTGTGGCTGGGTTCTGCAGCTGTCCTTATGTTGAACCACACTGATGACCACTGGTCTCCTGATAGCTTCCACCATGGTTATGTAAAGGGACCATGTGTGCTCTCTTCCAGTCCTCGGAAACACGTCTGTTTCCAGAGAGCTGTTGAATAAAGCTATCAGTGTAGTGGTTAGAATTTCCTAGAGTTCCATTAGTACCCTTGGGTGTATCCCATCTGGTTCCATAGCCATGTCCACCTTCAGAGCTGCAAGTCCCTTCAGGACTATTTTTCTGTGAAAATTGACTTGTGTCTACCCCATCCCCTTGTTTCTGCTGTTTTCTGGTGGTCCGTCCCCTCTTCCTCCATTGTGAAAACTGAGAAGTACTTGTTCAGAATATCTGCTTTTTCTTGGTCCTCTTCTGCACAGTCCCCCTGCACTGCCACCCTCCTTATCCTCACTATCCCTCCCCTTGCCTTCCTCTTCACACTTATGTACTCTGGACTCCTCATTGCCTCCATGAATATATGCAGCCTACCAAAGAAATCTGCAGTGCTTCAATGCTGGGCTACCCTTCACCAACCAGACATCATAGCCTTAGTGGAGACCTGGCTTTCCAAATCTACTCCCAATGCCTTTGTCGCACTCCCCGGATACACCCTATATCGGGAAGAAAGGGTAGGAAAGCGTGGGGGCGGCTGTGCATTCTACATCAATAATAACATTTTTGGTCACATGCTCCCAACCCCCAAACTCACAAACGGAGCACAAGGCCTCACCATAAAAATCACCCCGACCCCTCCATGGGCCCACTATACCTTACAGTCATCTACATACCCCCTAAGAACCAAAAGCCTGCCATCTCATCCCTCACCGAATACCTCTCTACCCTACCACACAATGTAGAGCAGACACGAGTAGGGGACCTTAATATCAACTGGCTTGGCCCCTCGGCCGCATCAGCAAAGAACTCATTCTCTGCCCTTGACATGGTCCAATTAGTTACCCAACCCACTAGACTTCACCCCCATCTACTGGTACCCACACCCTCCTGGATATCATAATCTCTAACCGCCCCAACAAAATCCAGGATATAAAAGTACTTCCCGACTCCCTAAGTGACCACTCACCCATCCTATTCCAATGGACCTCATCCACACCCAAACCCACAACCCAAACAACCTTCTGAAGGCATCTCTGTCCAAGAGGGTTAATAAAACTTAAACAGCTGCTCACCCAAATAGATTGGTCCCTCATTAATATAGCCCCCAGTGTTGACATTGCAGTCAACCTGTTTACACAGGCCTTCACCAAGGCCTGTGACCTCTATGCTCCACTCACCAAACTCCGCACCAAAAGGCAACATGCTCCTTGTATAATCCCCTCCCTACTCCAAATGTTGAGAGACAGGGATAATCTATGGCACAAAGCCACAGAATCTGGAAGGATGGCAGACAGACAATCCTATAATGCTGCTCACAATAGATGCACTAGAGCCATCCGTAAGGCCAAAGCAGACCACTATCAATCCACTCTCAAAACCACATGGGGGTTTGCGAAAACCTTCTGGAGTAATATAAAAGAACTCAATGGGAAATTACGCTCCCAACCTCCCTCCCAGCTCACCATAAATGGAGCTACCTCCACAGACACACTCACCATAGCAAACTGTCTAAACACCACCTTCTCGGATCTCAGCAGTGTTCTCCCTAGTTGTTTCTTTGACCCTGTGCCCCAATCCCAACCCCCAGCCCTGCATCATCCTTGCTTCCTCCTGCGCAAAATATCCACCCATGAAGCTCGTCCTTACCTACAAAAAGTGATAAACAGCAATAACCCTATAAATGACCTCCTAGATGCCAGGCTCCTTCGATTAGTCCTTGACGAGGTCCTAGTCCCCCTAACAAACCTGCTCAACAAATCCCTATGCCTAGGGCAATTACCTAGTGCCTGGAAAACAGCTGTCATTACCACCATCGATAAATGTGGTGACAAAGCCTCCCCAGATAACTATCGGCCCATCTCCATTCTCTCCCCCCCTCAAAGCATTAGAAAAAGTGGTTGCCACCCAACTTATGGAATACCTAGCCAAGTATAGCATTCTATGCCCAGAGTAGCATGGCTTCCATTCGGCACATAGCACCGCCACAGCTCTCCTAGAATTCACCAACTTCCTGCACTCCTCCCTAGACGCCAGTAACATTTCAGGAGCTGTGTTCATAGACCTATCCAAGGCCTTCGACTCGGTCTGCCACCCTTTCCTTCTCGACTCTGTCCATCAACTTGGTTTCTCCACAGGCCCCCTAGCCTGGTGCTCCAGTTACCTTTCCTCTCGGTCCCAATGCATCAAAATTAACAGAACCCTATCCAACACACTACCTGTCCGCTCCGGGTTGCCCCAGGGCTCTATCCTGGGGCCACTTCTTTTCTCCCTCTACCTAAGCTCCTTACCAAAGGCCTGCTCCACAAAAATCTCACTATATGCAGATGATGCAGTGCTCTTTGCTTTGCATCATAAACCTACGCCCCTTCAGGACTCCCTCCAACACTCCTTCTCCCAGGCCAAAACATGTTTTAAGGACCGTAGACTGGTCATAAACCTAAAAAAGACTAAATCAATGATCTTCTCTTACTGCCAAAACAAAGCAAAAAGTGCACCTCTCCGCATCCTCCCCAGCACCCAGCACCCCCTTGAACAGATATCCAACTACAAATATCTTGGACTTACCCTCAACTTAGCCCTTACTTTCCATGACCACATTAACACCCTTGCTGCCGCATAAAAACACCCGGATTGGACTCCTTTACCGACACAGGGACTGCCTCCTCCCCCATGCCCTTAGGCTGGCCATCACCTCATCAATACTGTCCCTAGTGGACTATGGACTTCCTGTATATGGGGCAGAAGATAACTCTGCACTCCAGAAAATCCAGGTCTCCCTAAACAAGACCTGCAGGTTCCTAACTGGCACACCGAGGCTCACTCACACTTGCTCCCTCTATACCTCTGCCGATCTTCTCAACCTTGATAAAAGTCTCCGCTACCAGACCTGCATACTGTCCAAGAAAATACTGCTTGGACCCTCTCCCCCTGGGGTCTCTGCCTCTCTTCATTCTGCCACCCCCACTATCTCTACCTGCAACTCAGAGAAAGCACCACTGGTTGTGCCCAGGGTTAAAACCTCCCTTGCCAAGAGATCTTTCCACTCCAGGGTCCCCACATGGTTTAATGCACTCCCAAACACCATCACTAGTGCACCCAAGATCACCCATTTCAAAACCACTCTTTGCAACCACCTCTTCAATATCCTCTTCTGTAACTACAACTAACATTTCACTCTCTCACCCTCTCTGATCCAAATTCTCTGACAAAGTCCATTATGGATTGCAACCTACGTTAATAATACCAAACCCATAAATAGGACTGACTACTCTGTTTAAATGCTTTCTCAAGCTAATAATGTCTCTCTGCTGTGATGATGTAAATATTGTCATCCATATATTGTAAATAAGTCTGAAAATATCTACATCCTGTACTTACTGTAAATACTGTAAATAATGTCAGTGACAAATGTCTGTAACACATGCTCTATGTAACTGTTATTATACCCTGTATGTATTAGCGTTTGTCTTACATGTGACGAGGTACCTTTGGAAATGAGCCTATGGCTCAAAGGTTGTAAACCGATACATCAAAGAAAGAAAGAAAGAAAGAAAGAAAGAAAGAAAGAAAGAAAGAAAGTCTTATACTCTTTAACTACCACCTTGGTGATCTTGCTTTGTCTGTGCCTTTTTCTCCCCTCCCTGCCTTTTCTGCTTTCCTCTGCTTCACTTGGTACACCTCCTTGATTTACTCCTTCTTTGTTTCCTCATACCTTCTGAATGCCACCTTTTTTCCTTCACCACCTTGGCTACTTCCCTAGAGAACCATAATGGTCTCATTTTCCTTCTACTTTTACACACTTCATTCACACAGTGGCTGACTGCCTCAGTTATTCCTCTTTCTTATTTTTCCCCACTGCAGCACTATCCCTTCATGGCAATCCTTCCCTCTATGAGGCAATTTCAGAGGCAGTCTCCCATTTCTTTGAAATACACCCTCTTAAAGTCCAGAACCCACATCTATGTGTTGCTTGCCTCTGCTCCCATCTGAAAGTTAAACCACACTGTAACGTGATCACTAGTAACTAGGGGACTGAAAACTGTGATGTCTGCAATGCCATACCTGTTTTTAAGCACCAGGACCAGCACTACCCCATCCCTGGTGGGTTCATTGACTAGTTACCTGAGAAAAGCCCCTTGCAGGGAGTCACGTAAGACAGTGCTCCTTACCAAAGCTGCACTTGGAAGGCTCCAATTCACATCTAGCAGAATAATGTCACCAACTAGCAGCACCTCCCCCTTATTTTTCATCCTAATTATGGCTTCCCCAAGTGCCCTATCCAGCTGTTCTTCCTTTGGTGGAGGTCTGCATACCACCCCTATACAGATAGTGGCCCCAGCATCTCTCTCCAGGATGACACACAGCACCTCCAGCAACTCTTTTTCCTCTGTGTGGCCTTTCACTTCAGAGGTCTTGAGTCCCTCCATTACATAATGTACAACCACTCCTACCATCCTCCCTTTCCTGTCTCTTCTAAGCAGAAAGTAACCCGGTATGGCCATGTCCCAGTCATGGTTGTCCGTTCACCATGACTCCATTATGGTTACCAAATCCAGGCTAGACTCTTCCATGATGGCCTCCAGATCTGAAATTTAATTTCACAGACTTTTGCACTGGTCCATATGGCTCTCCATACCTTACTTCCTCCCTGCCTTCTACCCTGGCCCATCCATGCTGGTTTTCTTATAAATCTTGCAAATCCCTACAGAAGGTACTCATATTCTTCAAATAAAGTGTTGTTGGGAGGTTGCGTCAAAGCTTGAAAATACAATAGCTCTCTTGAGGCAGTGATTTCCTTATTTTTATATTCTTTAACCTGACAAATTACCCCTAATTTGGGCTTTTTCCAAGGGGAATAACTTGTGTGTTCTAAAACAGTTTTTTTGCAAGAGTGAATACAAATATTACTACTCATATATGTAATGTCCAAAACGTATAATTATACAGTAGTATGTTTTAAATTAACCATGAAATGAAGTGCCCTACCTTGCAGTGGTAGTCTTTAAGCCTTTTTTAGTGCTTTAAAATAACCTCATTTCATTTGCCGTGGACAGACACAGTCATAAATATAATGTACATTCCTAGTGCATTTTATATATATATTTCATAGTATGTGCATCAGTCCATCACCATTTATATGCTTGCCCATGCTGGGTACTTTCAAAGTCCATTTCAAACGCCATATGCTTTATGCATCCAGTTGTGACTGTCATCGCTAGCTCCACCATCCCACCACCCTCATAGTTACTTCCATCTGCAGCACCTATTCCCAGTCCTCCTCTCTCCTAAGCCTGTCCTCCCTTTCCCCACCCCCTTCTCCTGTCACACTCACCATCTGCCTCCACACTGGCCCCTTCCCCTTCCCTTCTGCTAACCAAATACCACACTATCTCATTGCTCATGGCACTTGGGGCTCCTCCCCCACACCCTTGCGCATAGCATCTTTCTAAGCACCCTTGCTGCTGACAACTGACTGGTATCACCATTGGGCATCATAATCTGTATGTATATTGACGCCTCCTTTCCCTTGTTCAAGACTTGGATTGTATTTTATTATATAATTTCTGTTGTACACCCTGTTATCTTGTAATCCTCTGTACAAACTCACCTAACTGTTGTGTTGAAAATCCTGACATGGAACCTATGTAAAGTGCTCTGAGCTCAAACGGTTTAACCTGAGATTGTAATAAATAAATAAATAAGTAAATACATATTTCCATAAGCAGTTAGATGCTTTTTCTTTTTTCACTCTGCTTTTCCTGTTACCAGACTGCACACCTTTTGCTTTTTGCGGTTACTCTGTGCTCTATAGCATTCTCAATGGGCTCTATTCACAAATGCCTACACTCCATGAATGGGTGGCACGTAAATATTGCAACACCAAAATGCCACATGGTGGTGCCCTGCTCACCCTCTTCAGAATTCACAAATGGTGTGCAAACTCCTTGCTCAAGGGATTCTTGTACCAACTGTGTGGCTCCGTGCTGTGGGTGGGATGGGGGTATGATGGGGGGGTGCCCTCACCAGGGCATATTTACACAGGCACATACATACTGCATCGACTCCAACAGCTGCACAAGGGGGGACACTGCTGTAACTATTCTGGGTGGTTACACCCCCCCAATTGACACCAGCCAGCAGTACTAGAAGTGGGAACCCTGCCACACTGTTGCCCCCACCCACTGTGCTGTTTGGGTGGGCTGGGGGTGGATGTATGGGCAAATGCCTGGTGGTGGCACATGGTGGGGTAGGTACACTCTCAGTAGTCTATGCCCGGCCATGGAAGGGATCCACTGTGGGAGTCAGGATGACCATCCCATTGGATACCACCCTGTGTCCCACCCTTGCCCACAGGCCGCCATGTTCCCCCACCACATGGCTGAGCATGTGGGGGGGGCAGAGCTGCAGACAGGCAGATGGTGGTCATGAATACTGACTGGTGCATGTCTGGGCCAGGATGCTGTGCTACGTGGTGGGATACATGCATTTCACACGTCCCGCCTCTACGTGAATCAAGCCCAATGAGCTTATTAAACTTCTGCGTGTTGAAATAAATTAATCGTTTATTCTGTAATCCATAGGTTTGCCTGTTTTGTAAAATGCAGTACATCCAAATGTTCAAAGTCACTCTGTATCAAGGCAAAATATTCTGCTTTTCCTTGTAGTGTCTGTCTGTTTTTTTATTGGTGGCTTTGCAATGAGGAGGCCAGTACTGCAGCTCTGTCTTGATGCTACCCTGCTCATCACATTACTAATGTAGCCTTTCCTAACAAGGAGACAGATCACAGGA
This sequence comes from Neoceratodus forsteri, assembly GCA_016271365.2. NCBI lineage: Eukaryota > Metazoa > Chordata > Ceratodontiformes > Ceratodontidae > Neoceratodus > Neoceratodus forsteri. The sequence goes on along the minus strand of CM057452.1, from coordinate 1,340,620,516 downwards.
GCAGCAGCAGCAGCTGCAGTAGGTAATTCTGTCTCACATATTACAGGAGAATTTAATGCATGTTATATTTTATCACATCTTGTTCTGAACATATTTCTATTTGTAGTTACCTGTGCCCATCTTAAAAAAAAATATTCTGAGTAATAAATATCAATACTTCTTTTTGTGATATTTTAAGGTGAAGATGTATTTTTACTTTCAGATAAAAATGAGTGGGCTTCAATGAGGTTCTTTGATACTTGTGTTGGAAAAAACTCCAAAGAATGTTATATGCATGGTTACAAGGACTGGGGGGGTGGTGGGGTGTCAGAGTTGGATTTCTAAGAATGATAAAATGCTGCCTTAAAGAAAAAAACTTTAAAAATATCCTTAAAATGTGTTTTTGATGGCCACAGTTTGCATGAAATATATTTGCATAAAATCATTTGGCACAACTGTTCCTGCCTCACACTGAATAAACGATGTTACTAATATGCTGGCCAGTTAGTGTCTACATTCATGCCTTCATTCCTATCTAGGACTTTCATAACAAAGAACCCCATTGTATCTCCGCTTTGTTCAGCAGTTCAGTATAATTCCCTTCCCTATTTGTTACTTTCATTATCTCTAGGCCACAAAACCTCTGAGATACCCCCAGTGTCCTGCTGGCTTAAAATGTTGGGCTACAGAATAGTCTTCTTTTTCTTCTTCTTGTCTGTGTACGGTATGTCCCCTTTGTGTTCTTGAATTATTGCTTTTAAGGCTCTCCTTATTTTCTGACCTATAGTAGGTTACATGGGCATAGAAAAATGTATGTAACTCCTATGGTGTTGCAGACTATATGTTGCCTAATCTGAAATTCTTGTCCTTTATGTGGGTGTTTCAATGTCTTCTTACAGCTTGTATGTCCACACACTGAGCATGTTGGTTGCACATTTTCCACAGGGAACCAACCATGGCTGTAAATGGAACCAGTAATAGCTGTCTTCCTTGTTGTTTTTAAAATTTAGATTCTGAATGTACTACACTATCCACATACTTCTAACTTTTTTGGCAGCTACTATTAGTCTGGTTTTGAAGGCTTGCATCTCTCCTTAACATGCACTGAGAAGATGCCTGTGTTTGTTCACTGTTTTGCTTTAATTTCTTTGAATTTGTAATGGTACTTTGGGGCAGACACATCTATCACGCTGCACTGCTGGTCCCATCTGGCACTACCTGGAGAAGCTGACAGCTTCTGCTTCTTTGGAAAAACCAAATTGTTAGCTACCACCTTTTCCATCTTGTCCTTTTACAAAACTGCCAGTAGGTGATGTTCCTGAATCAAAGTTGGCTGTCTGAGAGGTATGATTAAATCAGATTGGCTTACCTCAGACAGAGTTCACAGAGTCAAGGTGCTCTCAGGTAGGCCACATCATGTGACCCTGTTTGTTGAAGTAAATACCTCAAATTGTCGACATAGTCTTTTTATGATCCCACCTTATGAACATTATAGGTATAATTTATGAAATCCTAGTCAGAACATCATTTTGTGGTATGAGTACGAAAACATTTTTTTTGTGGGATTTAAAAAATTCTACCTCTCATATTTATGAGGCAGGATAAGAAAGGCCTATGGAAATAATGAGGTGGGTACCGGCTCATGTAATGTCAAGATCCAAGCATCAAGTTCAGGAAGAAGTAGCACAAAAGCCAGGCTACAGGCATCAGAAACTGCTAGACCAACAATCTTTAGTTGATTGGAGAATGTACTTTATTGTAGTAAAAACAAAATCTTTCACAGCAGTAGCACCTCTCCAGCCCAGCTATGTTGAAAATGTGTCTCCAAAATCTGCAAACATAGTAAAGTTATGAGTAAACATTGAAAACTGCCAGCGTTTGTTCATAATGTTGTTTTTTGAGATTCTGACCCCAAATTTTCAACATAGTCATTTTATGACCCCAACTTATGATCAAAACAGTTGGATTTTTTTAATCTCATCTGAAAGGTGGTTTAATAGAGTAACTGTAAAACATGTTTCAGAGAGGATTTGAAAAATTACATTTACCTTGTGCATAAAGCGGAAAAAAAGAAAATGTTGAAAATCTGGGGCCAAAATCTGCAAAAATAGCAAAGTTATGAGTTTATGTTGAAAAAGGAAAGGCAATCCAAGCTTTATTTATAAAGCACCCTATCCCTAAGGCTCGGGGCACTGTACATGCAATTTAAATCAAATAAAATACATAAAACAAACAAAACATAACAACAAACATGAAATACATAACTTAAATAAAATGGATAAAATACATATTTAATATAACTAGCTGGGTAATGCTTGCTCAAATAAATAAGTTTTCAGGGAAGTTTTGAAGGCCTCCACCATGTGGTCCATGCATGTTACCCCATGCAACATGTTTCATGGCACTTGAGTAGTAACTTCAAAAGCTCTGTCCCCTGTTAGTCTCACACAGGATGGAGGGACAGTGAGCAAACCCACATTGTTGGAGCAGAGGGGTCACACTGGGAGGTAAGGAATCAACAGATCTTTCACGTATCCAGGTCGCAAACCATTTAGAGCCTTGTAAGATAGCAAACATATCCTAATGGTTATGCACCAGTACACAGGCAATCAGTGCAGCTGCATGCAGCACTGGCATAATGTGGTCACTCCAAGATGATCCCGCGACCACACTGGCTGCAACATTTGGACCAGCTGCAGGTGTTACATCAAACTTCCAGATATTCCTAACTATGACATGTTACAGTAATTCAACACAGAGGTCATGAAAACATGGAAGATCTTTACAAGGTTAGCAGGAGCCAAATGTGGGTTGAGCCTGGCAATGTTTCGAAGGTGATAAAAACCATATTGGACAGCCACTGACATTTGCTTTTCTAGTGTCAGCCTGCAGTCCAAAATGACCCTAAGATTCTTAACTGCATCAATAGCTGCCAGTGACCGCTGACCTGTCACCCAACAAAGGAAGGCCTTCCACACCTCCTGCCACTGCTGAGCCCCACCACTCTAGCTCAGTCACCATGACCTCTGTGTTCCCTGGGCTGAGACATAGCCAGTTGGAGGCCATCCAATCATTTATTTTGGCAGGACATCACCCCAGCACTAAAGCTGCATAACCCATGCAAGGGGAACAAGACATGTACAGCTGACTATCATCTGCTTAATAGGAAAACTCAACACCGTGCTATCTGATGATGTCCTCCAAAGGCAACATGTACACAGACAAAAGAGCACATGGGCAAGGATTGAGCCTTGGGGAATTCCATGGGAGAGAGCAAAGCCCCTGAGATGAAATTACCTATGGCAATCTGCTGCATTCTTCTGGTTATGTAAGACTCAAACCAGGGCAGAACTGTGCTGGTGAGAGACACATAGTTCCTCAAGTGATCCAGTAGCACCCCATGCTCAACTGTGTCAAATGACAATGAGAGTCATAGTAGGACCAAAATGGAACAATGTCCTCAGTCCCTCACCAGGGAGAGATCATGAGTCACTCTGACAAGTACAGTCTCAGTGATGTGGGGCCAAAAACACAATTGGAGAGGTTGATAGGTGTTTCAATTCTCCAAGCAATCAACAAGTTTATCCACCACCACCTTCTCAGTAACCTTCCCTTAAAAGGGAAGGTTATGGAGAGGTCTGTAATTTGCCAGAATGTCAAGACCCAAAGATGGCTTTTTTAGGAGGAGTCTGACCACTGCCTTTTTCAAGGCAGATGGAAAAACACCTTCCATCAAGGACCCACTGATGATCTTGGTGAACTCTGGACCTAAGGGTTTGCTGCAGCCTAAGAGCAACCAGACTGATCCTAGGTCCAGCAGTCAGCAATTGAGATGAAAACTAGACATTACCTGGAGCACCTGAACCTCAGGAACTGGACCAATTTCACACCAGGTAGGCAGATCTACAACACCAGAAGGTCAGCCACTACTAGCCCATGATAGGCCACTCAAAGACATAACCAGTCTAATGTAGGACACCTTGTCAGAGAAAAACTTCAAACTGCTTGTACTTTTCTGCTGAAAAAGTCCTAACTGAAAACAGACAGGGAGGATTCAACAACCTGTCTACAGTGACAAAGAGTTGAGCGGGTCAATTCTTCCATGCTACAATAAACCTTGACAGGAAATCAAACTCACAGAAACTTGAAACGTAGAATTTTTTTGGCAGATAAGGACTACTTGGCCCACTTCACCTGCCGTTCTTTTTGCTGTCTGTTCTGTCAGCGCAGACCCTACCAACACTTTGGCCACCTCTTCCTCCCCATTTTAATATCAGTTTTCCTTTATACCTATCCCATGCATGCTTGAAGGCCATCACCACCCACACTGAACAATTGTTCTAAGCATTCACCACCCTCTCAGTGAAGAAATACTTCCTCGCATCCCTCCTAAACTTTCCCCTTCAGCTTCATTGCAAGCCCCTTAGTTCTTGGACACCTTCTTTTCTGAAAAATGCTCATTTGCTATTCATTCCTGTGAGGTATTTAAGGGTCTCAATCATGTCCCCCCTTCCTCCTCTTTTCCAGGGTGTACATGATTAGATCCCTCGTTCTCTCATCATAGGATGTTTGGTGCAGCCCCTGCACTATTTCTGTTGCCCTTCTTTGGCTAGCCTCTACCCCATCTATGTCCTTTCTGAGGTGAAATCTCCAGGACTGGACCCAGTACTCCATGTTTGGTTTCACCAATGACCAATACAGTGACAACACCACTTCCCTCCTCCTGCTGAGGATAACCTCCCTATGTATCCCAGGGCCCCACTGACTTTCCCTACTGCTTTGTCAGATTGTGTTGCCACATTAAGGTAATCCATTATGATTACTTCAAGGTCCCTTTCCTGTTTAGTGACCATCAATAACTCATCCATTCTATACTTTGCCACTGGGGTTCTGCACCCAAGGTTCATGATTTTACACTTTTTGTATTGAAATCCAGCTGTCATACCCTTGACTATTCCTTCATCTTTTCAGATCTCTATTCATTTTCTCTGTCTTTTTTCAGGCTAATAGCCCTTTGATACTCACCGTAATGAGTTCTCAACACTAGTCTGTCCTCCTCAGACTGGGACCTTGTCCAGGAATGCTGCAATTTCCATCCCTTAGTCTTCATCTGATGCAGTTCATCACAGTACCATGATGAGCTGCAATGGGACATCAAGGAACAAATGTGGTAAAGTGCTAGGGTGTCCAAGGCAGCCATGAGAACCATATTTTAGTGCTGCATGGTCTTATCAGTCCTCTGCACAAAAGCAAGAAAAAATAACAGAGACATCCAGTGCCTCATGGAGTTTGTAAGGCTCTAAATTATGTTTCAGGCAGTACTGGGTCATCTCCACAGAGGGAGTGGTAAGATAGGGGACCCCACAAAGGAACAGCACTGCATGATGATCCAAGCAAATGACTGGATCACCCTTGACCACACTAATGTCAAGTCCCAATGAGAAGGTCAGGTCCAAAGTGTGACCGTGTTAATGTATTCCAGAGTCAATTGCCTGTGTTAGTTTCAGTAAGAACATCAACTGGAGGAGTTATTTTTCCAAAATGCGAGGATTCATTGTTGACCTAGGCATTGAAAATGCCAGAGTTTGTTTATGACTCTCTTGTTTTTTCAGAGTTTGACACTAACTTTGCAACACAGTCTTTTTATGACCACCACCTTATGATAATGACTGGTGGAAATTTTTTTTTTTTTATTTAGTTGTTTTACCAGGTATAGCACACTAAGCTGAAAGCTTTTTTACAGGAGCAACAGGAGGTTAAGTGACTTACTCAGGGTCACACAGTATGCAAGTGGAAGCTGTGGGATTCAAACCCAGGTCTGGTCTGCTGGATATCACCAAATTTGCAGCTCAGAGCCTTAGACCACTGCACTATACTGCCTCTTTAAAATCCCATTCCATCTGTTGATTTCATGGAACACAGTAACATAGAAGCTGATGGCAGATAAGGGCTGCATGGCCCATCCAGTCTGCCCTTTCTTGTTGCATTGCTTACAGTGTAGACCTTTCCATGTCTACAGCGCTTTCTCTGTCACCCCCTTACCTATCTCTTATGGAGCAGCTGCAAAAACATATTTTGTAGTGGATTTGAAAAATTGCACCTGCCTTGTTCATGTGGTAGGGTGAAAAAAAGGTTTGTGTTGAATAGTTGTGGCAAAAATGTTAAAAATGATTAAGTTATGAGTAGAAGTTTAAAACACAAAAAAATCATTAACTGAACTTACTTTGTTTTCAGTCAGTTTGCAGTCGACCTCCGTAGGAGTAGGATGTTCAGCAGTTGAATGAGAATTAGTGTCAGTGGCTCAGTAAGTAGCACACTCGACTCTGATGCCGTGAGATCAGAAGGCTGTGGGATCAGTTCCCACATCTGGCACTTGAGTTAATATCCCAGTACTGACACTGTAGTGCAGCATGAGAGGGGTGCTGCACTTCTGAGGTGCTGTCTTTCGGATGAGACATTAAACCGAGGTCCCATCTGCCTGGATTGGTGGTAGTTCAGGTGAATGTTAAAGATCCCATTGCACTAATCGAAAAAGAGTAGGGGATTTTCCCCAGTGTCCTGGCCAAATTTCCCTCATTCACTAAAAATACCACCAACAGCTTAATCTGGTTCAAAATTAGTTAGCATTCATCTGTATCCCCCTTCCCCAGGTCATGCCTGAAAATAGGCAGGATTTGTCTAGTGCACTTACCCAGTCAACAAAAACTAAATAAATAAATTACAGCAGTGGACTGTAGAGAGGTATGTAGGGGGAGGGGGTGAGGTGATGGGAGCTGAGAGAGTAGTCAGGTGGAAAGTGGGGGGTTGTGGGGGCCTAGACCTTGACAGTTGTTTTTCTTGTTTTCAGGTTTAGAAAAGAAGAAAGCATAATAAAGGATAGTTTTCTTTATTTCAGTTAGCAGACATTGGGGATTTGACATCCAAGTGTTGGTGGGTTGTTTGGCAGCAACAGTGCTGGGCACCCCAGCGTCTATGTGTGTGTGTGTGTGTGTGTGTGTGTGTGTGTGTGTGTGTGTTTGTGGGGTGGGTAGCCAGCACTGGGGTTTTTTAGTATAATAGTATATTTGTTTTTTAGGTACCCAATCCCTCAGGCTCTGGGCATCTTACAAACAACAAAATGCTTAATTACATAGTACCATTACAAATATATAAATATCGGCAATCACATTTATAATGTTAGTACAGTATATCTTAGGTATATACAGAATATGCTCTTAAAAATAAATTATGTTTCAGCCCCCATTTAAACACTTCTGCAGAGGGGGCTGCCCTAAGATCACAAGGCAGCTGATTCCAAAAGACAAGTGCTGCCACAGCAAACATTCTGTCCCCAGAAAATTTCAGATGATATCTGTGGACCTTCAGGAGGCCCATTGTAGAACACTGGAAAGAGTGTTCGGGAGCACATGGATGAACCATTGAAAATGAGCATTGCTTTATGGTCTTAAATTTATAATAAACAAACAAACAAACAAACAAATGAAGGAGCTTTCAGATAGCCTGGGCCCAGATTGTATAGGGCTTTATATGTTAACAAACCTATCATGAAGGAGATGTGCCACCTTACAGGCAGCTGGTGCAATGTCTGCAAACAGGAGAGATATGCTCAAGGCAGGATACCACAGCAAGCAACCATGCTGCAGCATTCTTTCCATCAAGCATTTTGGCTATTGGTGCCACCACTGCCTGCTTCAGGATTCATTCCAGCACCCCCAGTCTCAGCTGCCACTCGTGTGCCATCCCTCCAGGAAGTATCCACATTAAGAGGGACAGGAGGGTGCTGATGACATCATTATTGGCTGCTGATACACATAGTTTTCTTTTTTTTCCTCCATGGCCTCCCCCCTCCCCAGCACACTGGCACAGGACATTTATCCCCACAGATGTCACCTCAGACACACAAAGGAACATTCTGCAGGGGGAAAAAACTAATTCAGCTCATTGCAGGTGTCACTATGGCACTGGAACTAGGCAACTCCCTCTCCTGGATAGGAGCACTACCGAATGGGGGTTCAAGCCCCTCCAGCCACCTGATCGACATCCTCAGTCCACTTCAGAACCTGGGTCATCTGTAAGGAAGCCCATAGTGCTTCTGCTGCACCATCGAGGGTGGGCCTTGTGCTGCGGCATTCTGCACCAGCTGCAAGCAGTGTGTCAAATCTCCAGACCACCCGAGGTATAGAGCATTACAATAATCTAGCTTGGATGTCATATAGGTGTGCACCAGTGCCTTTAGGTCATGAGAACTTAGACAGCACTTGAGTAATGTTACTTAGATGGAAAAATCCACCATTGACCCTTCCTGACACCTGATGTTCCATTGTCAGTTTATGGTCCATGATGACACCCAGATTCTTCACCCTATCCCAGGCAAGGAATGGGGTTGTGCCAGGTTATAAATCAGCCCCTGCCTGAACCACTCCTGCCATGCTCCAGACTCCCACATCGACTAGTAGCACTTCTGATTTATCTAGATTCAACATTAGCCAGCTGGTGACCATCTAGTCATTGATAACAGCAAGGCAGTCATTTAGCACATAAACTGCATTTCCATCCCCATGAACAAGCAATAAGTATAGCTAAGCATCATCAGCATAGCATTGAAACTGCAGACTATAGTTACAGATGAATTCCACTAATTGCATTATATACACTGCAAAAAAAAATGATGACAGGACAAAACCTTAAGGGACCCCACAGGAAAAGGTAGCAGGGCACAAAAGAAAACCTCCCCATGCAATCTGCTGCACTTTACCAAATAGGAAGAACTCAAATCACGTCAATATGGTACCTCTGAGTCTGACCAAGTCCCTCAAGTGAGTTACTAAAATCCCATGGTCTGCAATGTCAAATCTGATGAGAGAGAGGAGAACAAAAATTGAGCCATCTCCTCTAGCTTTAGCTAGGAAGAGCTAATTTTGCACCCTGATGAGTGCTGTTTCTGTGCTATGACATCCCCTGAATCCTGATTGGAATGGTTCATAGATGGAAATGCCTCTAGATGTATCACCAGCTGCATCGCCACCACCCTCTTGATCACCTTCCCCAAAAAGGGAAGGTTCTTGACAGACCTGTAATTAGCTAAGATATCTGGGTTCAGAGATGGTTTCTTGAGAAGGGGCATCACCACAGCCCTATCCAAAGCTGCAGAGAACACACCCTCCTCCAAGGAATAGCAAGCTACCTCAGCAATCACTGGAGCCAGAGACTCCTGACAGTCAATTGACAGCTGCATGGTACAAGATCAAGTGAACAGAAGATGGGACACAACAGCAAGATCAAAAAGAGGGTCTCACCAGTTGGCATCAGCTGAAACCCAAACTGATGGAAGGCTTCTGTTAGTCATAGACTGGACCATGCTGGGCCATGACAGTCCACCTGTAGGGATCAAAGAATTAATAGAAGATACCCTATCAAAGAAGAACTGACCAAACAAATCATAATGTTCAAGTGTTAAAACTCTTCTGGACTGTAGACAGACTGGATGTAACAACTTGTCCACACTGTGGAAGAACTGAGCTGGTCTGTTCTCCCCTGCAGCAATCACCCATGACAGGAACTCTGCCTTTCTCAAGTGATTGACCCTGCTACTCCTTATAATACTCTCTCAGACTTAGTCCACCCTCCACTGACCCTGATCTTCACCAAGAATGCTCCCATCTGTGCCCTTTGGCCTTCAAGTCCAAGCTCCCCACTAAACCAGGGGGAGCTCTGTTGGGATACTCTAGGGCATACAAGAAATAGTGCAAGGGAATCAAACACCATGCTGATAGCTATAATATAATCCCCTACCACAGTCTGTACCAGCTCAGCACACAAGTGCAACAGACTTGAATACCAGCACCAACAAGAGTCACATAGGCCCCAGATTATTTAAAACTTGGTGCTGAACTAACTCCATTGGAGGGTTTGCCCTTTTAGGGGAGCCCCGATATGAAAATTAACTGCATGATGATCTGACCAACCAACCTGATTAACCCTGACATTAAATACTTTGAGACCCAGAGGGAAAACCAGATCCAAGGTGTTACACAACTGATGAGTCCCAGAGATAACCACCTGTATGAAGCCCAACAAATCCATTTGTCAGATTACCGTTGGCATAATGATGTTTATGGTTTTCTGTTATAGTTTATTTTTGTAAATAGTTTTTTGCTTGTGTTGTTATATTGTATTTTGACAAATTTGCAATAAATTTTAGTTAATGAAAAAAAATCTATTTGTCAGAGAAATTGCTATGCAGGCACCTGGGATTTGTTGTCAGCTCAGATATTGAAGTCCCCCAGCAAGAGACATCTGGGAGGCTCCAACATCAGGCAGACAAAGAAAGTTCAGTTACATAGAAACTTACCATAATAGTAGATCTTCAAGAGGATCTCTTGCAGTAGGCCATCACCAGTAGAACTATAGCCACCACGCACTAGGACCACACGAAAACTTTCTAGCTAGCAGTCTACCAGAGAGGGCTGCCCATCTCCAATGTCAGCCAGTCCTATAAAGGTGGGTGGCCCCCATATCCTCCTCAATTCTCCCACCAGAGACCAAAAGCAGGATGCCATAAGAGGAGCCAAGGAGGATTCCGAGGTATCCCAAAAGTACAAAAAAAGGAAATGCAGAAGGCTTACCCCTATGGAAGGAAAGAAAGAGACAGGATAAGGGTGAAGGAGGGGCAAGAGATCCTCTTGAAGATCTACTGTTATGGTAAGTTCTTATGTAAGTGTAATATCTTACTTCTTCCAGCAAGCCATCAGCAGTAGGACTGAGTCCCAAGCAGTTTTGGCGACTACTGATGGACAAAACAGGTTGGCAGGTAAACAGTGATGGCCTATGAGAGGAGACCCTGGAAAACAGCTGAGCCAAAGATAGCTCGGCATCTAGAGGCAATGTCCAAATTGTAATGCTTGGTGAAGGCATGGCTAGAGCTCCAGGTGGCAGCCATGCAAATGTCTGCAGCTGGCACCTTTCTGAAACAAGCTACCAAGGTGGCCAAGCCCCTAGTGGAATGGCCCTTATCCCCTCCTGGAAGTTCCTTACTGTACTTCTGGTAACAAAAAACAATGCAGTTAGCTAACCATTTTGATAAACACTGTTTGGACACCATTGTGCCCTCGTATGAGGTGAACAAAACAAATAATTGATCTGACTTCCTAGAGCCTTTTGTCCGGTGTGTATATTATCTCAAAACTGTATGCACATCCAAGGAATGGAGCAATGCCTCCCCTAGATTGTAATGCTCCAGATAATAAACAGGCAGGTGGATGGATTAACTCAAAGTAAACTCTGACACCACCTTAGGAAGAAACTTAGAATTGAAATGTAGACACCCTGTCTTTGTGAAAAATCAAATAAGGTTCCTTACACATGAGGGCTTGAAAGCTCGGAAATCCTTTGAGCAGAAGTAATGGCAACTAAAAATAATGCTTTCCATGACAGAAAGCATAGCTCACAAGATGCAGCTGGTTTAAAGGGCGGCAGCATAAGCTTTTCCAACACAAAACTGGGATATATGAAGAAAGATTGACTGTTGGAATCGTGAGTTTCAGGAACCAAAACTGATTGCCTGAAACTTTATATCCTGAAAGTCAGTAATTGCCCGCAGTAGATTGGTTTATATGTTTTGGGGGGCTTTCCCCCCCACATCCCCCTTACTAGGGGAAAGGGGGATGTTAACGATAACAAATTCCACTGCAGACAATTCCTGACTGTCAGGATATTGAGTTTCAGGCAATCGGTCTTGGGCTCCTGAAACTTGGGATTCCGACAGACAGTCTTTCAAAATACTCACCAAAATTGAGGTCCCAGGCTGGGCCAGGTTCTTGGATCTGGGGTTTCAAATGCAGAATGCCCCACAAGAATGTGTGAGACACACATCAAACTGAGCCACTGAATGACCATCTACAGGTACATGGTAAGCAGAGATGGCAGAAAGATGTACCTTAACAGAGAAGTACCGCAAACCTGAGTCTGAAAGGGAAAGAAGGTACTCCAAAACCTGATCCCCTGGACAGGTGAAAGTGTCTAAATGGTGCAATACAGCTCAAAGAACAAAGCGTTTTCATTTCATGTAATAAGTGGCCCTGGTTGAGGGCTTCCTGGCTGCCACCAGGACATCTGCCACTTTAGGAGACACCCCAAATGTGGTGATGGCTATGTCCTCAGGAGCCACGCATGCAGATGGAGAGATCTGAGGTCCAGATGGACCAGAGTGCCCTGCTCCTGGGAGAGCAAGCCTGTGCACAGGGGTATGGGTAGTGGAGGTTCCACTTCAAGCTGCTGTAGTAAAGAGAACCAGATCTGATGATGCCAGAAGGGGGCGATTAGGATCATAGTTGCCCTTTCAATATGAAGTTTGATCAGAATCCTCTGAAGGAGCAGGAAAGGAGGGAAGGCATATAGAAACACCTCTGTATAGGAGAGGGAAAATGCGTCTCACCAGAAAACTCCTGGACCTGGATCTAGCTAGCAGAAAAGCAGCAGTTTTGTCTTGTGTGGGGACACAAAAAGGTCCAACTCAGGGTGACCCCATTGGTCGAACAAATGTTCCACCACTGAGATCAGAAGTTCCCACTTTTGGCCGTGGGTCAAGACCGGCGTAGGTGCTCTGCCAGAATGTTTAGGTCACTAGGAATATGGATGGCCAAGAGCTCCAGGCCACGTTCTGTGGCCCAGTACCAGACTCTTATTGCTTCCCTGCATATGGGATAGGAATAAGCCCCCCCCGCTTGTTTATGTAATACACAACACACATGTTGTCTGTCTGAGTTAAGATCGGACCCAGGGAGAGCTGAGTCTGGAAGGCCTGCAGGGCATACAAGACTGCTCGCATTTCCAGGAAATTGATATGAAGTTCCCTTTCCACCTTGGTCCAAATCCCGTGAGTTTGGTGAACTCCCAAGTGAGCAACCCAGTCGAGATTTGAGGCATCCATTGCAAGGACCTGATGAGGGGAAGGAACAGAGATGGGAACTCCTCAAAGCAGGTTGTTGGGCTCCGGCCACTGCAACAGTACCCTCTTGACTGGGCGCCAGACCATCACCAGTTGATCTATGGTGTCCATGCATTGCACCCATTGGACACCCAATGTCCATTGAGGAACTCTCATGTGCAGCCTGGCTAGTGGAACTGAGGCAACAGCTGCAGCCATGAGGCCCAGAAACTGCAGGAAAACCCTTGCTGTGACATGATGGCTGAAGTAAAGCAGATAGGTCTGGTTCATCAGATCCTCTGCTCTGTCTGTGGGCAAGATGGCCATCCCCTGAGCCATGTCCAGCATCACCCTAATGTTCTGGATGCATTGGAAGGGGGTCATAAATGACTGCAGCATGTTGATAGTGCTGCCCAGAGCCTAGAAAAGACTGCAGGTATGAGCCAGGGTTTGAAGGAGATGGTCCCTGGACAAAGCGGCCAGCAGTCAGTTGTTCAGGTAGAGGAACACATATTATCCCTGCTGTCTCAAGGTAGCTGCCACCACCACCAGGCATTTGGCAAAGACCATGGGGGCTGAGGACAAGCCAATAGGCAGAGCCCTGAATTGGTAGTGCTCCCCTAAAATGCAGGAAGATTCTGTGGCAGGTGAAAACCTTGATATGTTGGTAGGCATCCTGCATATCTAGGGAGCAGATCCAGTCCCCCTGGTGCAGCAGGAGCAGCAAACCCCAGACGGTGACCATTCTGAACCATTTGTAGTCTATGAACAGGTTTAGCTCGCTTAAAGGAGAACTGCACTGAATCTGCAAGTCATTTTTCCAATTAGAAGCCAGTTTTTAAATGCTGGTTCAAATTATATAATTGTTCCATCTGTTAAGGATGATCAGTTATTCCAGTGTATGTCTCTGATTTACATGCAGCTGGTAAGGACCATTTTAGTGTAACCCCCTTTACCAATTGGGATTTCCTGTAATGTTTTCCCTGGCTTCCTAATGCCCACTGTCAGGATGGTGTCCTGTCTGTAGCAGTTCTAATTGTCTGCATGAGAGTGCTCCAGTAAGCTTCCATGTCTGTCTCTTTAAGAGAGCTTCTAGCCTGTGTTTTGGAAATCCATCTGGGCTGGGTCCAAGTGAAATAAGGCTCGTGACCAGTGAGACATTCCATTAGTTTGCTTCATTCTTCAGTCGCTACTTGAGCAGAGGGAGTCCTGTTAGGGGAAAGTGATTATTTACTGTTTATCTGATATAATAAAAATGATAGAGGAGTTTGTCTAACCTGCTTTAAATTGCAGCTTGAAATTTTGAATTAGACCCACCATTTTGGTTCTGGACTTCCAGTGTTGGACCAATGGAACCTCAGGGGACCTAACATGGAGACTGTCCCCAGAGGTCGTGTGAGAAGTAATTTCTGTAGCAATTGTAGTTTTAAGGGTTTGGCACCTAAATGGACCTGGAGGGGGAGCCCTTCCTGAGACAGACAGTTCCTTTAGCCAACTGAACCCATTGAATCTCAGAGGAAATACCCAGAACTGCCTGAAGCAGAGTCAGTCAAAAGTTTGAGGTTGAAGACTGAACAGCTCGAGCCATCGAGCAGCTGCTTCTGGTAGGAGCATAGGAGAATCAGCAGGAAGGCTCTGCTGGCCTTCATGCCACATTCTCCAGACTAAATTATCACCTGTGTGAGAAAGCTGAACTTTTCTGATTGCAGGTGAGACCTGTATCTGAAGAGAGAAAAGTGTGTTATTGCTACTTGCAAGTGGACCAAAGACTTAATCCAGAAGTGATCGGCCCGCCTGATGTTAGGAGAGAGCCTCAGATCAAAAGGTTTACACAGTGAAGCTGAAATTGGCAAACAGACTTTATCCAAACTGTGGCTAAGAAAGCTAAGTTTTGTAGATGTGCTGAATGTGTTTCTTGGGTTGCGATTTGGTTCCCCACGGCAAGTTCTGTTATGCCAGCTGAGGGCTTTTCCAGGACCCGACCACGGACATTATTCAAACTGTTCCTTCTGCCTGGGCCTTGCCAACTCAGTCTAGGCCACTACTCCCAAATCAGAGACACTTTTGGAGAAAGACCCACTCAGGGATTCAGCCTCCTGCTCAACACCATCGAACAGGAAGCAACCACAAGGAGGTGAATTGTGTAGGCCCTGCCTCCCCAGGCAATCCGGTGCACCACCACGAGGTCTTCAATCTCACCTGTCCTGCATCCTGGTCTGGGTAGCATGAGTACAAATCAGGGTAGCTTCCTGCAGCCACAGCTGCAATCATAGTGTGTCATCTGATTATCTTGTTTTGGGTTTATTGCAATGGACTGAGCCATCCAGCCCTGGATTACAAATATTTGAGTTGTGTGCATGTTAATTGTTTTTCCTTCCTAAGGGCCCCAACAACAGCTGCAATGGTGGAATACCCTTGGCAACGCTCCAGGCTAGCCTGTTTAACATATTGGGTACCCAGTGTTGTGGGACTGTGTCAGAGGGACTTGCAGTGCATGCTTAATCTATTTGAATTCAATCAGAAGTGCCAATCATTTGCCAGATTTATGCACCACTCTTGTTCACTCCCCCTAAATAAACCAGATTGTTGGTTTTCACATTTAATCTGGCTAGAGTGTATCTTATTGGTTGGGTTACAGCCTTACTATTGTATTGTTCCACCACTGGTCTTATTTTCCAGGGGGTCTCCAGGGCAGCTGCAGAAGATCCAGCCCTGGTGATAAGTGCAAGGAGGGTGAGCATATCATTACTGTCAATTGGTAAATGTGAATGTTCTATTGTTAAACTGGGCCACTATAAGGGTTGGTGGGTGGTTATAGCATCCCGGAGGGTTATACCAAAGCAAGCTAAAATACAAAGAACCTCAGCGTGCAAGTACTGAGGCAATGGTTATCCCAAAGGGCACTGGCAGGAAGCCAAGTTTCAAAGAAATACAAAATCACACATACCCCCATATTGCAAACCACCATGGGCTGTATATGCATATTGGGGTATGTGTGATTTTGTATACCAAAGCAGCTACGTTACCCCAATACCATTTCACCGGGTGAAGGCACCCGTTCACCGAATTCACACTCCTCAACCTGTGCATAGTCATGCAGATGGGGTAGTAGCCCATAGGATAGCACCATCTAGGGGTTACATTAGAACTCTATGATGTACACCATGTACCTAGCTCTGCTATTCCATTGTTGGCACAATGCATCTGTATTCTACTATAGAACCATGAGGCTAGAAGGGAAATAAACTACAGTACATCATACAGTTCTAAAATGGCACTTACCACCAGAATGTAAATCGGAAATGTCCACTGTGGTTACTGATAGGCCTGTAAAGATAAAACAATAATAAGATTGTAATTAGTTGTTAAAAAACTGTTCTACTGGGAAGATTAATTGTAGATTTAGTGCAGTTCTCCTTTAAGTCCAGGATGGGGAAAAGGTCCCCCATGCATTTGGGGACCAGGAAAATGTGGGAGTAGAACCTTTTGCCCTGCTGAAATGGAGGGACTGGCTATATGGCCTATTTTCGAAGTAAGGCCTGAATTTCTTCCCAAATGAATGGGACATGTCTGGGAGGATATGAGGAGTGTACTGGAGACTTATCTGGTGGCCAATCCATGAATTCCAGAGTGTGGCCATGCTCGATGAGCTGCAGCATCTGATTATCTATAGTTATCTCCCTCTACCTGTCCAGATAAAGGCAGAAATGACCCCCTACTGCCACCCTCTGATCTACAGCTGGAGGTGGGGTCTAGCAAGGAATCAGAAGTTGGACACAGTCACTGGCTGGATGGCTGCCACACCTCTTGTGCTGTGGCTGATGGTGGAAGACGGAGAGGGAAGGTCCACTGCCACCTTGTGCTTGTTCTGGGTTTTGGGAGAGGCCTGGGTCTGCCTGTGGCAGGAGCGATGAAATGGAGCCCGATGTCTTGACTTTGGCTGTGTATGATACATGGTATGAACAGATTTGAGAGCCTGTCCAGAGGCATGAAGGTCAGAGATGATGTCCTGAACATCTCCCCCCCCAAAAGAGACATCAATAATATTCCCCCTATTTCCCCTCCTCCCTCTTTCCCCTTTTTCACTGCTCCTTTTTATTTGCTGTGTATGATGCATGGTGTGAAAGGATTTGAGGACCCATCCAGAGGTCTGAAGGTCAGAGATGATGTCCTGAGCATCTCTCCTGAAAAGACTGCAGCATCTGATAGGGACGTCGATAATATTCCCCCTCCTCCCTCTTTCTTCTTTTTGTGTTGCTTGCATGCATGTGCAAGAAACACATTGCTTTCAGCAGTTAGGGAGAATGCCTAAAAGTGTGAGGAAATTCCGGCCATGTCACCATGCAATCAGCTGTTTTGGTGCTTTACAAACTATCAAAGCAGCTGATTGGGTGTCCCCATGGCGATGGCTTCTCTGTCGGCCTCTCACAGTCCCCAGGAAGCCGATGGAAAACCTCTGCCCGCAGTTTAGTGTGCCTTCCTGGCAAACCATTTCAATAAAAAAAAAATCCTACAGGGTGTCCAATCCCCCTGTCGGCATGACCCCCTCCCCAGTTAACTAGAATCTGCAGCATATCCAATAAGTAGGGAAAGGGACAGACTTGGTGGGTCAAGCGGTCCTTATCTGCCGTCACAGACTAAGTTTCTATGTTTCAATTTGCCGACAGGGTAGTCCAATCCCCTATAGCATAATGTACCTCCCCCCATTTGTTGTTTACTGAGGGGGGTGCCCAATCCCTCCTCAGCTCATGCATCTCCCTCCCCAACACACTGTATGGCTGACAGGGGTGCCCAATCCCACGTCAGCTCCACTGCCGCCCCCCAAACAAACTTCCATCTGCCACGCTGGGAGCCCACCCCAGCATGGAAAAAGTGTCTTTGGCCAATGGGGGTGCCCAATCCCCCATCAGCTCCACTGTCCTCCCAAACAAAGTGCCTGGTGCCACGCTGGGAGCCCACCCCAGAGTGGCAAATGGTCCCCGTTGTCTGTGGAAAAAAAAACCTAGAAGAAAAAAAGGTCCCTCGTTGATTCTTTTGCTCCCTCCCCCAACCCACACCCACTTTCTGCGTACTCCATCTCCCCACACCCCCACCTCACCCCACACTTACCTCCAGAGCCCAGCATGATGATCATCAGTGCACCAGGAACACATCTGAACTCTTCAAAGCTGATCGTGAACTGAAGAAATGCCAGTAAGCTGTATAATGGCATAAATTTTCTCTTTTTAACCTTGTTGCATGTCTCGGCCATTTTTGGAAATTTTTTCACCAAATTTTCAACATGAGGTTCTTGAAACCCCACCTCATGAACTCGGTCACTGACATTTTGTTATTCGGTCCCAAAAGATGATTTCACGGTCACTGCATGGAATCACCTTTTGGGAAAGCGTAATGAAATGACAGTGTCACAGTTGATGAGGTAGGCTCCAAAAACCCTATGTTGAAAATTTGGTGAAAATATTCCCAAAAATGACTTTTTACAAATGTGCTTTGCACAGTTCTTATGCACGCTTGTAACTTTGAGCATTTTTAATATTTTCACTCCAGATTTTCACCATTGCCATTTTACCACACCTTCTTATGAACAGTACAGCTGCCATTTTTCACATCTTGTCCGAAATGTGTTTTCATACATGTAGCACACGGTGGCAGGTCAGTGTGCGAAATCAATGTTTGGGACAGATTAAGAAAATCACAGTGACACTGTGCATGAGCAGAAGTCTTAAACTGGCTATGTTGAAAATTTGGTGACAAACGTCCGTAAAATGTCTGTGTTACAAGTGTGCATTGTGCAATTTCCACACACCCTCTTATGTTCACGACTTCTTAATATTTTCAGTCCAGATTTTCAACTGCCACACCTCCTTATGAACAGTATAACTGTCATTTTTCACACCCTGGCCAAAATGTGTTTCACACTTCCGGCGCAGAATAGCGCAGTCGCTATGGGAAATCAGTGTTTGGGACAAATTAAGAAAATCACAGTGACAGTGTTCATGATTAGAGGGCCCAAAATGCCTGTGTTGAAAATCTGCTGTACAATATCCCCAAACTAATTACAATATGGGTGTGCACTGCACAGTTTCTACGCACAATGACTTCACCAGTTTCTTAATATTTTCACTCCAGATTTTCAACATTGCCATTTTTTACACCTTTTCATGAACAGTACAAGTGTCATTTTTCACATCCTGTTTGAAATGTGTTTTTGCACCTGTGGCACCAAGTGGCACAGTCACTGTGCAAAATCACCTTTTGGCTAAAAAACTGATAGTGTCACTGTTCATGCAGTGGGATCACAAAAAGCCCATGTTGAAAACTTGGAGTAAAAATACCAAGAACACCCAGGGTGTTAGGGTTTTCGACCATAACGCCCTACCCTGTAGGGACTGACAGGTGTCAAGGGTATGATTTGGGATTGTCGACAGTAATGCTCATGCCATTCCACCCCCACCCTGCAGCCAGTGGTAGGCACAAGGTGCTCCTTAGACTCTTTGGCCCAAGAGATCACCCCATTCTCCTATACTACACCCATTTCAGTGTATTTCCTTATGGAATGAGGTGAGTGTAAAGCCCGAACACTCCAAAGCACACCTCGACACTTGTGTCTACAGGGTAGGGTGAGGTGAAATGTCGTGACTGTTATGGGTGATGACTCAAAGGCACACCCCAATGCCTGTCCATCTCTACAGGGTGGGGGTGGAGTTGGTGTCAGTTCAATACTTCACTGCCATTTCTATACTGCATCTGCCTAACTCCTGCACTCCCACTGCTAATGACAGCAAGCAACGCTTGGCATTGACAAATGCTTGCTCACTGCTCCTTTTAATTTGCTGTGTATGATACATGGTGTGAATTGATTTGAGGGCCTGTCCAGATGCCTGAAGATCAGAAATGATGTCCTGAACATCTCCCCTGAAAAGACTGAAGCCTTTGAAAGGGACATCGATAATATTCCACCTATTCCCCCTCCTCCCTCTTTCCCCTTTTTCACTGCTCCTTTTAATTTGTCATGGCTGACCTATGTTGACCTATTGACTTCAACCAAGTTATTCTTGACTACCTATTATCACATACTGATAAAGTATTGTATTTTATCTTAGCTTTTACCCTGGTACCTATTTTTGGTTCTTATTTGCCAACTTTGACGAAGTCTGATATAATGATGGCTCTGATTGTTTTTTGTTATATCCATGTCACGTGTTTGTTACATTGTTGTATTTAGCTAATTGTTATGATTTATTTTGGACATGGAACCTTAGTAAATGAGTCTCTGACTCAAAGATATGTTAAATTTCAAGACTGTAATAAATAAATGAAATAAAATATTGGACTGGATGTCCTCGGCAAAGCCCGAGACCCTTAACCAGGAGTGATGCTGCATATAGATGCCGATGGTTGTTGCTCAGTCAGAGGCATATACCACATCATAGGCAGCCTGTAGGATATGGGTACAATGTTTGAGCCCACCTTCACTGCCTGGAGGACCTGCTCCTGCATAGCCAGGACTGCCTCCTGAACCTGGCCCCAGAAGAGATTCTGATACTGCTCCATGTGGGCCAAATAACTGCTGGACTGAATGGTTAGGGTGACAGACATGAATGCTCATTTGCCCATCTGGTCTGGCTGATGATGCTCACTGTCAGGCAGGAGGGAGCTGAGGTGTTTTGGCCACTTAGTGTGGTCATGCGCAGCATTGATGATGACCGAATCAGCCTAGGCCTGTTCTCCAAAATAAGGTTTGCCAGTTGGTGCATGGTAAAGCCTGTCAGCCTTACTGAACACCACAGGGACCGTGTTGGGGCAGTTCCAGGTAGCCTGGGTAATGTTCTCATAGGATTCTATGATTGGAGGAACCAAAAAAGGAAAAGCATCAGGCTGTTGAAGGTAAAGTGCCAACTGACAATGCTTGGGGCCCTGCTCTTCTCTCTCCCACCCCATAGGTAGGTATAGGTCCTGCTACCTCATCAATTAGACCTATGCTGTTAATGGTCCCTCAGGGGTCCATTTTGGGCCCCTTGCTGTTTTCATTGTTTGTAAACTCTCTTCCGCTGGTTCTTAAGGTTTGCAAATGTTTGATTTATGTAGACAACTTGATAATTTTCTCCCATTTTTGTGTCAACTCTCACCTTGAATCTACATTACAATCTGATTTCAATGATGCCTGTACTTGGTTTGCTAATAACCACACGGTCCTCAACATTAACAAGACAAAAATAATGTTGTTTGGTACTCCCTATATGGTGAGGGGGGATCCTTCTTTGCTCATTTACAACACTGAGGGTTTGTTGTTGAACTTGTTAATGAGTTTAGATATTTTGGAGTTCTTTTAGAGCCTAGTTTAACTTTCTTTCTGCAAGTAAAAGCTATATGTAAAAAAAAAATCAACCAAAAACTGGGTATGTTATTCAGAATGAAGCAATATTTTTTGGAAGATATTAAGAAGTTTATTGCCTTGGGTATTCTTTTGCCTCACCTTGATTATGTTGCCAGCCTCTATTATAGGCTTTCAGTTGGAGAGCTAAAAATGCTTTTTTTGACCTATACTAATGTTTGTAGGTTTGTCTTGGATTGCCCTTATCAATCTCATCATTGTTTAATGTAGTCCAAATTTGGCTGGTTATCGTTAAACAATAGAATAACATTTTATTTTGGTTGTCAAGTTTTCAAATCAATTTTCTTAAACACCAAATATCCGTTATTTGATCTGGTTAAATTAAAATCCCCCATTTGTAACCTGCATTTTTGTAGTGGCATTACATTAACTATTACCTCTTTTTGCACTAACGTGGGAGCCAGGTCTTTCTCTGAGGCAGCCCCACAATTTTGAAATGCATTGCCTCTTGCTGTTTGCTCATCTACCTCTTTGCTACATTTTAACATACATCTCAACAGAAATGGAAGTACAAACAACAATTTATACTTTACATATGGAAGCACAATTAGGTAGTCATATATAATGCATAATACACGAAGATTGACAGTATGGATGTGGGATAA
Organism: Neoceratodus forsteri; assembly: GCA_016271365.2. NCBI lineage: Eukaryota > Metazoa > Chordata > Ceratodontiformes > Ceratodontidae > Neoceratodus > Neoceratodus forsteri. The sequence continues at coordinate 1,340,598,612 of CM057452.1, read as the reverse complement.
GTCTGGATAAATATTAAGAAAGCATAAGGACTTCTAGGAAAGAGTGACACTGTGGGGGGAGGAGAGTCTCCACATAACACATTTCCTATTAGTGGCAAGGGGTGGGGTGAAGTGGGGTGATGCCCTCAAGGGGGCTTTAGCATGTCCTTGCTTGGGGGGGCAATGGAAGAGGGAGATGAGTGCTGGATATATAGTGTAAATAGAGTCCATCTATCTGAGAAGGATTGCTGGGTACCATTGGCTAGGTGTGTAAGCCTGTAATAGCTAGCCCATTTAGCCATGGCCACCAGCCAAGCTGTAAGGGAGGGGACCTCCTTGGTTCACCACCTACACAGTAGTAGCCATTTGGCTTCCACAGAGGCCTGCAATAGCCATGCGAGATGTGGGGCCAATAGCCTGCTCTCAGTTAGGGGGATCCCCAGTATCCAAAACAATGGCAAATTAGGAACATGGTACCCAAGAATAATGGAGCAGCATTTAAGTACTTCAGACCAAAAGGAGCGAATGGGGCCACATTGCCAAATCACATGTGGTAGGTCTGCTCCTTTAGCATTACATCTCCAACATATGCCATCTTGTATTAAGTCAATTTTTTTAAGGACTGCAGGAGTGCTGTACCAGAGGAGTATATTTTATTTTGGATAAGGAAGCTCCTGGGATCTCCACAGGCCTTTTTAGTTGTAATCCAGTTACTCTTTTACTCACCCACTGTTATCGAACAGTCCAGCATATTTTGCCATTTCCCTTTGGCAGGCAAAGAGGGGTCTGGCAGGTCCTTCCTCATAAACCAATAAATGTGGCCCGCAAGGCCCTTCTGTAACTGTAACCAGCTATCTAGAGGCAGTTTTTTACTAGAAGCGCTTACATTAAGTTGGCATATAACACAAGGACACCCTCTTTTAATCCGGCATGAATAAATGTGTATCATCTGTAAATATCTCCAAAAGTCCTTTTTTTCTAACTTGTATCTTTCTTGCAAGGAATTGAAGCTATCTAGGGTGGATCCATCCCCCATTAGGATGTCTTTCAGCCTATTAATCTGGTTCCCCTTCCAGCCATCCCATAGAAAGGGTTTCTGGTCTATCGTCCAGCTAGGATTATTACAGAGGTTAAGGTACTTTTCTGGGTTCAGGCATGTCTTGCTAATGGCCTGTATTTGGTGCCAGGCCCTGTGGGCTGCTTTGATTGTCAACCAATATCAAAATTTGGGTGGGAAGGGGCAGCCCAGGTACCCTGTATGATGATTCCTGTGAAGGGCACTTCTTTCAATTGCTTCCCAGGCTGGTGGGTTTTCAGTGTTCCCTTGAAACAATTTACAGGTGGTAGCCACCAAGAAAGCATATGCATATTATTGAAAGTGTGTAAGGCACCCCCCCATTCCAAGGAGCTTGAAGTCTGGCTCTACTATAAGAAGGAATGTTATTCTCCCACAGGAAGGCCCTCATTAGACTGCCCAATTTTTGGAACCATTTGTTCGGGATTTCAATCGGTAGGTGGGAAAGTACATAGAAAACCCGTGGGGCAATCATCATTTTGATTGCCACCACCTTTCCAAGCAGAGAAAGAGTTCAGCTGTTTCCATCTTTGAGATTCCTCCTTAAGGCTATTGACTAGTGGAGAGAAATTAACCTCTTGTAGGGAAGACACATCAGCATTGACCCTGATGCCCAGATATTTAATACCCCCTTGACTCTCGCTAAGCCCACTTTCGAAATTTCTTCAGAAGTAAGTAGTGTATTTAAGAGAAGGACCTCTGCTTTTCCTTGGTTGACTCTTAAGCCTGAAATGTCTGGGAAGGATTGCAATAACTCCACAATGTGTTCCGCACTGGCAAGGAAGTCGTCAATTAAAATGAGGCAATCATCCGCATACAGCATGGGATGGTATGAATTGTTCCCTGTACCTGTACCACTAATTTTTGGGTGCTCCCTCACTGCACTCTATAGGGCTTCTATAACCAGCACAAACAGCACTGGGGACAACAGGCATCCCTGTCTGGTACCCCTGTGTAATTCAATTGGGGGCTGAGTGTTGTTAGTCAACAGTCTGGCCTTGTGGGAACTATAGAGAGTTTTAATCCAGCCCCTGAAGACACTACCAAAGTTGTAATGCTGAAGTATAGCATGTAGGAAGTCCCACTTGACTGAATCAAAGGCCTTCTCGAAGTCAACTAAGATGGCTGCAGCAGGAGTGGGAACTTGCCCTGCCCTTTGTATAAGGGAAACCAGACACCTAAGGTGGCCAGCACTGGCACAGCCCTCCACGAAACCTACTTAGGAGGTGTGGATCAAGCAGGGGACAACTAGTTCCAAATGGGCTGCTAGTACCTTTGCAAGGATTTTGGTATCTGCATGGGCCTATAACTAGTTGGAAGGGTGGGGTCTTTCCCATCCTTCAGAAGGGCTGTGATAATCACCTCTCTTAGGGTGGCAGGGAGCATCTCCTTTTGTAGACCTTTTTGTAACATGCCCTCATGGGATGGGAAACTGTCTCTTGTCTTACTTTGTAAAAGTCAGCTGAGTAGCCATCTCCCCCTGGGGCTTTCCTAGGAGCCATCTTACTAATTGCCTCCTGGATTTCATGCACCTCTATAGCCCCCTCCAGCTGTTCGTTCTAGGCAATTGTAAGCTTGGGAAGCTTTGTGCATTCCATAAATTTGCAAATGTAGTCTGGTTCCAGGTAATGTAAGAGCTGTACAGGGAGTCATAGAAGGATAGCATGATTTTGTTTATGGCTTCAGGTTTACTGTGCTTTTCCCCCTTTTTGTTCCTCAGTTTGGCTATATGCCTGTTGGCCTGTTGTTTTTTAAGTCTGTATGCTAGCAATTTCCCAGCTTTTTCCCCTCCAGCCCAGTATTTGTGTTTCAGTCGTGAGAGCCGAAGTTCTGCCTTATGTGAAGCTAGCGTATTCAGCTTCATTCTCAGGGCCAGATGGTCATGCAACAGCTCTGGATTGTGAAGTCTTTTGGGGTCTGACTTCTACAGATTTTCCTTATCCCCCAGTGCCTTTTCCAACTCCCTGGTCTCTTTTTCACTCTGTTTCCTGCAGTAGCAGGCATAGCTTATGATGCGGCCTCTCACTGTGGCTTTCAAAGCCTCCCATAAGGCTGCTGCCAAGGCGGACTGTTGTGGATTGTCCAAAAAATATGTTTTAACCTCCCCCTTTAAGCCATTCCATGAATTCTGTCTCCTGTAACAGTAGGGGATCTAGCCTCCAACTTACTGACCTAGAGCAGGGAGTGGAAGGCACAAGGGAGATTATCAGTGGGACATGGTCTGACATGTACAAGGGGGCTATTGTGACATTCAGGGTCTTGTTTGAAATGTTTGGGGAAGTGAACCAGTAGTTAATCCTGCTGGAAGCCTGTTTGGCTTCGGAGGAGTATGTGTAAATTTCTCCCATCAGGGTGGGCAACCCTTCAAATATCCTGCAATTTATGCAGAGTGAGCTTGTCCTTTACAGCCCTGATGGATTGAATATGTGTATCAGGCCTTGAGTTTGACCTATCCATGAGGGAGTCCATTGTCAGGTTGAAGTCACTTCCTAGCATGATGTCCACCTCCCCTGCTGCCATCTCCACTAGTTCTTGTGAGAGTTTATGAAAGAACTCTGGGGAGTCTTCATTCGAGGCATATACATTTGTTAGTAGAACATCCCCCATGGGGGTATTAACCCTGGCTAGGACCCATCTCCCTTCCTTGTCTGCTCTGTGATCCCGTGATTTCCATTTTAGGTTCTTGTGGCATAATATAGATACCCCACCTCTGATTTTACAGGACGCACTATGGACCTCCCAGCCCACCCATTCCCACACCAATTTTTGATTCAGTTTAGTTTCCTGCAAAAAGGCTATTTGGAATCTCAGGGATTTTAGTCTGGATAGGACTTACTTTTTTTTAATAGGCGAGTTCATACCCCTCACATCCCCTTACCCACCATAGTTCATTTCTAGTATTACTTCCTGAGCGGCCAACCAGCACAAAAAAAAGGAGTGTCTTGTGTGCAAGAAAACTACCACTAGAATCCTTCCCTGAAAACCAAACCCCCTATATGCCCCACTAACCAAACCATGATCAGACATTCTAACCTCTATAACTCCTTTTTCTACCTCCCAGAACATTACCACCTGCGCCATACCTTTGCCTAAGATGGTCCCCCAGAATAACCTGGCTACTAAAGATTTAAGTAGCCCATGGTCGGGAGAGCCTCTCCAAGATAGAGAGCTTGGCACTTTTCCATGAACCATCAACCTTTCCTCTATCTAATACACAAACAAACACATTTAATTAATATTGAACAGGATCCTGTGGTCCCCTATATGATCTGCTAATGCAGGAACATTCCTGTTGTATAATAACATTTATTAAGTTAAACTGTTTCCCGTATATTTACTAAACCTATGTCTGAATAAAACAGTAACTACTCCATGGCATAATCAATCCCCACTAAGAAAAGAGTGGGGAGTCCATCCAGATCACAAAACATTCCCTTTAAGAGCTTGAGAGTCTTGCGCTATCCCCCACCCGCCCAGCCGCAGATGATTGTTAGGCAGCAGCCCTCTACCAAGGGACTGCAAAGAGAGCCTATTAGATACCATATTCTATGTAGGGGAGACCCACCATCACTAATAAACCTGAATTACTCTAAAACCATTAATGGCAGCCCCCTGAGTCGCAAGCGAGTACGGTGCTGCTGCCAGCTCGCCCCACCACGAGTTACTGCTTTGCGACAACTGCCAAGCCGGGGACAGCATCATCACCCACAAGTAACCTTGCCTAAGCCAGGGGGTTAAATTCTGCAAAGAAAACATGTTAGGCAGGAAACATTAACAGGTGCAATCAAACTTATATCTGTAGTAAACAACTGTTTTAAAATTTCAGATCAACCCCAAACTGTAACTGGCTACCCGGTGGAGAGGATCAGGGCATGCTCAAGACAGGGCTTTTGAGCTGTGTCTCACTGTGGAGAACTAAGCTTGAGTAAGCTCCCTGATGCCAGTTAAACTTGAGCAGTGTGAGCCTTGGTCCCCAGAGGAGGAAGATGGACCCCCCCGCTGAGGCACTAAAGGGCCCGAGAGCTGAGCGTGGACTAAAAAGTCAAGCCCTGCCATTCAAACTGGTGGCTGGGTTTCTTCCTGTGGCTCCCCTTCACATTCAGCCTAGTCCTTGCAGAGGGGGGCCCAGTCTATCAGCAAGCTGTGGTCTGTGAGATCTTCGGTCATTGGGCATTCTGGATTTCCTGTTAGATCCAGGGCGGTTGGAACAAGATCCCTCAAGTGCTCATATCTGTTCGAGACCTTGACCAGTTTAATTGATAGGGACATCGCGCTGTCATCTGATAGGGTTTGCAACCTCTGGTTTCTCCTGGGTCTATTCCTCATGGGTATAGGCTTTTTACTTTGAGTGTCCTTTCCAAGATTTCTCACATGGCCCCGCTGGACTTTCTGCCATTTCTCTCCTGGCTCAGCTTCCTTCTACCCTGTGCCTGATGAGAGTTCCATAGGTGCAGGGAAAACCTCCATGTTTTGCCATGCAGTGCCAAGCGGCGGTCGCATGGCCTGACTCAGATCTCATCCATTTGGCTAGATTTTTAGCAGCAATTGCTCCACTTCCCCTTGGTCATTGAACATATGAAAAACCCCATTGTACTGGACCCTTAACAAAGCTGGGTACCTCAATGAAGTAGCAATGCCCATTTTGTAGAGCTGTTGTTTCACTCCCGCATATGCCATTCTCCGCCTGGCAGGCTCCTGCAAGTAGTCTCACTGTATTATGCAGAGGCAAAAAAAGTTTTTATGAATAAACTTAGGGGGTTCAGATAGGAATGACACTTGAATGTGGGGGTCTGAACATGACAGATTGTTCTTTTTCTAAATTGATATCTTTGAAATAGAAGAAAGAAAAGTCAGCAATAAACCAATGTTGTCGAACCAGGGCATTGAACAAGCGCAATACTGCATAGAAATAAAGTTGAAGAGGTGTAAGAAGCAAAACTAGAATGCATTGTAGAATGGTAAATGAAAATCAGAGACCCAGTTCTACATAAGCAGTGACTATTTTCATAGATAAGCAAAGTAAGGGACTTAATTATTCAAGAGGGAAGGGTAATTAGAGACCTAAAACACTCCTCAGTGGAAGAAATATCTAAAGACCCGTCCACAAAGTAATTTTTATCTTGCCGCTGTTTTGAACACTCGCTATTTTGAGTGCTCGCAATTAAGAACTGGCGCTAAAATGTAAGCGCTGTATTGCCTTGCACTTTTTTGGTTGCGCGATATTGACGTAAACCCTGGTAGAGCTGAATTGAGTACCCCTGCCATGTCACATTTTTAAGTTCTCTTGCTAATTGAAGGTATCACTTCTTCACTGGATATCTTAAAAATGTACACAGTATGGGGCGAGGGTGCTCACCTTGCTTAGGTTTGGGGGAAAGCTAGCGGTGAGCTCGCTTGAGCTCTGGGGTGCCTCATGTGCCAATTTTAACATTGCTGGCAATGCATGTCCTTGCCCTCCATGCCTTCGGGGATGCCCACAATTCTTATGTTCTGCCATCAAGCCCTATTTTCCTTGTCTCCCACTTTGGACAGTAAATACTGGATCTGCCCATGGTGTTCTCTCAGGTATCCATCATGCTGGAAGAGTTGTTCAGACTGCTGCTTCGTTAATTGCTCAGAGCCCTCCACTCAAAGAGCTAACAGCCGCAGGTCCTCATTTTCTTTCAAAGAGGATAGCTTTAATTCAGAAGTGTCCTGCAGCACTTTGCTCAACATCATCGTCATTTTAGCGATATCTTGAGCCATGCTGGTGGAGGAACTTGATGTGGCCATCTCCCCCTCTGCCTCTTTCTGAGTTCTGCCTGTCTCTCATGCTTCAGGATGGGTGCCGTGAAAACTGGGTTGCACTGCTATTGTGGCCTAAAATGTGGGCACCATGCGGAGATGCCAGTCTCTTTTAGCATGACCCAGGATCTCAATGCCTCAACCGATTTTTATGGGAAATGGCTCATTTTGAAGCTCTGATGGTCTGATTTGCGATGCATATTTTACTCAAGCAGAATTAATGGCTGGACCAAATGCATGGGCGCTTAGGGGTTCACAGGGTCTCTCTAGCCAAAATTAGTGTGCCCCATATTGACTGCCAGGCTCCACCCCCCCTTTGCTACATTTTAAGCATAATTTAAGAACCTATTTGAACTCAACCGAATTATGTGTCTGTTTTGTATAACTTGTTACTTGTATTGTGATTGTTTATTGTTTGTTTTTTTGTCAGGTCGGATTTGAAAATGGGAAAATCCTGGTATCCTTACCCGGTTAACAAATAAAAAATCAAATTAAACGAAAATAGTAGCCTGAATGTGCCGCATGATGGCCATGAAAGTGGGATCATCAAGAGGGGATTTGGGGATGTTAGTCAGTGGCCCTCTCATTCTGAGGACTCCAGACCCTGGGAGGAAGACTCACTGCTGACACTCTCATCTGTATCATCAGCACCCTCGGCCCCACTAGAGTCAGGCTGATGGTCTAAATCAGGCTTGTCACAGGGGTAGCTAGGAACGCTGGAGCCCGACTGAACAGAAGCCCAGAAAAGAGGCTCCAAAGAAGGCCCTTGCAGGATGCCAGGGGCAGGCCTTCATGGGTTAGGGATCTGTGTCTGTATAAGAGACCACAAGGCGGTGAGCAGACACCCTGGTAATCAAAAGGAACAGGTGCCAGACCTATGGGTATTGGGTAACTGTAGACCAGTGCTGGGCTCAGGAGCATTGGATATGGATAACCTGGCACAGGGTAGGGATAGGCCAGTGCTGGGCCTGCAGGAACCAGCAGAGGGCACCCAGGCTGAGTTCCTGTGGGCACAGGCTGCAGTACTGCCATTAATGAAATTTGGAGCATTGTACACTCCAGGCAGTGCTGGATGACTTTGGTTTAGTGAAGGCTTGTGCTGAGGGAGCCAGGAGGGCCATTGAGGGCTATAACATGGCTTTCGCTGCTGCCTTGGGCTCCCTGTCACATATCCGCATCCATCCCTTGACCTCCCATCACAGTTCCCCATGATATTGTAAGGAGCTGAGATGGTTGAAGTCAAGACTAAGGGGCATAGTTTGGAGCATTCTTGGAGGAGATCTTGCTCTGTTGGGGACAAATTGACTCTGAAGTATCACTAAGGTGACTATCAGAGAGCAATCACCCTGAAAAAGACAGAGTTACTGTCAAGGATGATTTTGGCAAGGAAGAATAGGCCAGCTCAGCTTTTTTGCACCATAGACAGAATGGTTACTCCAGTCTGTCTGTGACCTGTTAAAGCTGTTCAAGCAGAGAAGTGTGAGGAGTTTGGCCATTTCTTCCTTGACAAGGTGTCCTCAGTACAGGGTGAGATCACTGCAAGTGTCCTCTCATGGGCCAGTGGTATCCATGAAAGAAGGGGCAATGGCAATCTGCCAACTTGGGCTGAGATTGTTCCATTTGTGGAAGAGGAGGTGGCTCAGATGATCTCTGGCATGCATTCTACACGCTGTTCACTTGATCCTGTACAAACTTGGCTACTTATTGGTAGCTTTGATTTTCTAGGACCAGTGTATGCTAGTATTATTGGGTGTTCTCTGAGGGTGGGAGTCTTCCCAGCATCTCTGAAAAGGGCTGTGGTGAGGCCACTCCTGAAAAAACATCTCTGGACCCCAAAGTCCTGGAATATTACAGGCCTGTCTCAAATCTTCCCTTTTTAGGAAAGATTATTGAGAAGGTTGTGGCGATTGAGCTGGAGGGTCATCTGGAGTTATTTAACATTTACAAGCCTTTCCAGTCTGGATTTAGGCCCCGTCATAGTACTAAGACTGCCTTGGTTAGGGCAGTGCATGATCTCCTCATGGCGAGGGATCAGGGCCTGTGTGCTATCTAGGTCCCGTTAGATCTCTCGTTGGTGTTTGACATGGTGGATCATTGTGTTTTACTGGATCACCTGAGGAATTACAGTATGTAATACTCACTGGTTTGAGTCCTACTTCACAGGGAGATCCCAACAGGTGGCTTTGGGTAATTTCATCTCTGAACCCAGGGCAGACACCTGTGGGGTTCCTCAAGGCTCAATTCTAGTATCCATGTTATTTGTCATGTTCGTGTTGCCCTTGTGTGAGATCACAAGGTACCATGGGGTTGAGTTTCACTGCTATGCAGATGATACTTAACTCTACCTATCTTGCACCGCTTATCAGGTAAATGCAGTGTTGGTGCTTGGATGTTGTATTCAAAATATCAATGACTGGATGGCTTCCAACTGGCTAAATCTCAATCCAGGGAAGATGGAGGTGTTGGTTTTCAAACCAGGGTGGTTTGGGTCAGCAGTGGCAAGTGGTGATCTTTCTGTTCCATCATTAAATGTTCACAATCTTCGAATTGTGGATACGGTAAAGGATTTGAGTGTCATTCTTGACTGCAGGCTGACATGTGAAAAACAGGTGTCAGCGGTAGTCAGGAATGGCTTTTACCATCTTCGTAATATTGAGTGAATCAAACTGCATTTGGTGCCAGCTGACCTTGAGATGGTCATCAATGCCTTTGTCGCCTCCTGTTTGGATTACTGAAATGCTTTCTAGCTAGGACTATCTGGAAGTTTGGTGCCCTGACTGCAGTCGATCCAGAATGTTGTGGCCCAGCTGCTGGCAGGAACTCTTTGTAGTGACCACATCACGCCTGTGCTGCAGGCTCTGCATTGGCTTCCTGTTCTTTGATGCACCATCTTCAAGATTTGCTTGATAATATTCAAGGCCCTACATGGACTGGGCCCAATCTACCTGAACGATCTTCTGAAGTCTTACACTCCCTCTCACTCCCTCCGATCCACAGATGCAGGTTTACGTCTAGTTCCCCATTCTCATTTAAAACAGTATGGGGATAAGGCATTTGTAGTTGTGGCTTCTATACTGTGGAATTCTGTCCCAAAGTTAGCACATTCTGCCCCCACAGTGGATACCTTAAAACACAGATTAAAAACATATTTATTTACACAGGCCTATCCAAATTATTAACTAATCTTAGATCTTTTTATGTGTTACTGCTCTTTTGATATTTTGATGTATTTATTTGGCTGTTACTTCGAAGTAAAATCTGTCTTTTTAGTGTTTGTGAAGCACTCTGAGCCATTGGAAGGGGCGCTGTTCAAATAAAATTTGCCTTGCTTTGCTTAGGACAGGAGCCAGATCAACTGGTGTAGGTTCCAGCTGTAGGGGAGCAGGCCCAACAGGTGCCAGCCATGGAAGAACTGGCATAGACCCAACTAGCGCTGGCTAGGGGAAGGCCAGCAGGCAGACCAGTGGGCAGAGCAGGCATGGTCAGTGTGGGTCCCTTGGGCTGCAGATTAGGGAGAATGGGCACAGGCCCAGCCAGCAGTGGGGAAGGGAAAAGTGGCAGGGAATTCACGGGTGCTAGTTATGAAGAAACAGGTGCTGTAGTGGTGGGTGATCCCTGGGTGAAGGCTGAGGACAGACTGGGCTCAAGTAGATGCCATTATCCTGCAATGTTATAGAGCCAGTGGTGGTCCCAGAGAATAAAATTGGTATCAGTGGCATGGATATTGGGGAGCAGTAGCGAGGAGCCCGGAGCCTGCTGCACCCAAGCCAGCCAGAGCAACTCCATCCAAGCCTCATGACTGTATGCCTGCTAAGAATAAGGGCTTTAACAGTAGGGCCTGGGGATCAGGATACGAGGTACTCTGACCCAAAAAGCTGCTGTCTGAAAGGGTAGCCTGGACAGGTGGCAGGGCTGCCGGTGGCTCTATAGCAGTTAGGGCATCCAGGGCTGAGTAGGTTGACCCCCCAAGGGATGAAAACCCTGTCGAGGTTGAAGAGTTCTTGTGAGGGGACCATGAGAGGGAGGCAGACCAGGGCCGGTCACAATCTTTATCCCAGTGCTTTTGTTTCCCTCTGGCCTTGTCCCAGGGTTTCATGGATGATGACCCTGAGGACTGAGCTGAGAAAATGGAGGCGCTCCTTATCTGCAGCTCCCATTTCATTGAGGCAACCTTCTGCTTAAGGATGTGATTCTCCAAGATTTTCTGGTGATATGTCCTGGTGGCCATCTTGAAGCTCTTGCAGACCTTGCTGGCTTGGATGTTGTAATCTGTGCCTAGACACAAGATGCAGGCAGAATGGCTGTCCTTGTCCATAATTTGTTTTCTGCTGGCACACTTTGTGGAGTGGTTGGAAGAAGAAGAAGAAGGAGGTTGATAAGACATAAACTATGAGGTGAGAAAACCCCAAAATTTCGATGTGAAACTAAGTTAAAATCAAAAAAATAATAAAGTATGAAAAACATGGGAAATGGCTGTCGACTGTAGCTGTGGCATTTCAGTGGTCCAACGTGCATTGGTTGATGATGGGAAAAGAACTGAGGAGGATATAGTGGCTGCCCGCCTCTTTAGGACTGACTTGATATCAGTTGCTGATATTGGAGGTGGGCGGCCCTCTCTGGTAGACTGTTAGCTATAATGTTTCTGTGTGTTTCTAGTGCCTGGTGGCTATAGTCCTACCATTGATGACCTGCTGCAAGAGATACCCTCAAAGTAAGATCTACCAAAATCCCTGCAGGAGTTCACTCTTGCACCCTGGAGGTTGGTATGCAAGCAGGACTCAGACCCCACAGCTTTGTCACCCTTTAGGGCCACACATTCAAACAACCTGCTCTAGTCCAATGGGTATGCTACCAGTCTCAAATCAGATCTAAAACATAAGGAATAATGTATGGGTGTCCATACACAATGAGCCTCTGTTTCTACAGAGAGGATGAGATGCCAGTGTATGGACCTTGAGAGCAAAGCTCGAGTGTATGCTGATGTTTGACCCATCATCCTTTAGACCACTGCTGTTTCCACAGTCATCTCTTCCCCTTCTTCTACAGTGCCAGGCTGCCATGATTTAAAAATCAAGATGTAAGGGAAAGTATTGGCTTAGTAACATACTCGATCATACTGCAGTGCCATAAGTTAAAGTGAGCAGTATGACATGCTCACTATAGAAATGAAGAGGGACTCAGACTGCCATAGTCAGCTCCATGTGTTGAAAGTATCAGTTTGTCAGGTTTCTTTTTTTTTAAATAACTAATCATCTGGGTTGGGCATAGATTTGAGTTTGAGTTTGACTTGACTGACTAGACTGAAACGGCTGATTTTTTTTTTCTCTCTGACAGATGCACCAACTGTTTTGACTTTTCTGAGGTAGTTTGAAGTAACATCAGAGAAAACACTCAGAGAAGTCAGCGGGAGTTGGCAGAGCAATGGGGGGACAGTTTATTTGCATATGGAACATGCAAAATAAGGGGTCATTTTAATATGGAATGTGCACAAATATGGAACATGCGCAATAAGCTTAGAACATGCACATTAATGCTTTGGGAAGTACAACAATGGGGTTATTGAGTTCTGCTATTTCAGAATGCAATAATCACAAACCATACACTATAAATGTTTTTGTCTTGTTCTCTTTGGATGGGCAGGTGTGTGTGTGTGGGGAGGGGGGCTGTTACTAGCAGTGGGAATGAGTACCCACTATTTGTTTCCTGTATTCTCTGGGAATGGAGGGGGTGATACCAGTGGTGTGACTAAGCACCTGCCGCTGGTTTTATGTAAGTGCCAGAAAGGTGGATGTTGACATGGTGGCCACAGACTGGAAAAACCTGTGGCCATTGTGCAACAGTTCTGTTGTCTCCAGGACAGCATGGAAACAGAGTGGACAGCACTATTGTTGAAAAGCACTAAAGCAAAATGAACAGCAGGGGAAAGGTTTCAAGCAAGAATTTGGTGTTGCAAAGAAAACACACTTCCACTTTGCATTTTGCAGCACTGTGATTGGACAAGGACTTCAAAGTGAAAAGAAGGAGCAAGATGAAAAATGAGCAGAATTAGAGGGGCGATTCGGTATTCAGAAATTGTGATAGGTGAAGGAGGGGTGCACCCCCAAAAGCCCTCTCATAGCTCAGACTGATACCAATTAGTTTGCATGCTTTGCAAGTGGACATAAAAATAGGTGGTAATACCCATTATTTGACTAACTGTACAAGTTTTGAAGGCAGATACATGTTTTCTTCAGGGACTATTATAAACAATTATAAGAAGATGAATTTATACAAAGAACAAAGCTTGAATTTGAATAATAAATTCAAACAGTTCAGATGTAAATGAATGTTTTCACATGAGTGCGACATGTCTTTTCCTAAGAAAGTATCATAGCAAGAGAACTATGAACAACTAGACATTTACATAGAAGAAATGGGCAGTCTTTGAAATATTGAGTTCTAAATCAGCTTGGAGATACTGCCCTCTTCCAGAGTAAATGAACTTTAAGGCAGACTGTGACAGCAGGAGACCCATAAACTAGAAAGTGTTTACCTAGCAAAAAACAGTTTCCCCGTAGCAGTGTTTGAAGCCTTTAATATTCTGACTTTTCTGCACATGGAAATTACTAAAGTTACTAAACATTGTGGAGCTGAAAAGGCATTGGCCCATAAAGTAGCTCCTGAAAGTTACAAATACTAGCCCAATTTGCTCTCGATGGCAAGGTGTCTGTCCAATCTATTCTTAAATTCACATTTTGTTCTACTTGTAATTATGTTTTCAGGTAATTTGTTCCATGGATTTATAATGTGTCACTTACAGGAAACAATGATTTTTTCTGTATTAAATCTGCTTGCCTTAATTTGAAGTGGGTGACCTCTCATACTGGTATTTTCATTGTATTTGACACAAAGCTCTGTAACTAAGTACTGGTCATAAACATCATATAGAAATAAAATGTCTCCCCTTTTTCTGTGATCTTCTAATGTGTAGAGGTTTAACCTTTCTAGTCTATCTGCACATTTTTGCAAATGTTTAAAATATCAAGAGACAGTCAACTTGCTTGGCAACACTCTGTATCTTTGTATTACCAACTGCTTTGCAGTGTTATCTGTAACCATTTTGTAACCATTTCTGTAATTATTTGTGTCTAATTGTTGCTATTGTCCCTGGTGTCTTTGTTCTCAATGACGTGGAACCTTTGTAAAGGAGTCTTTGACTCAAAGGTATGTTATCTGATATCTTCAATAAATAAATAAATAAACTTCTTGCTGTCCTGGGACTGGTAGAAAATAATAGGGCTCTTTCACTTAGAAGCCATAATCGTTAGCTAATGCTATCCTTCCCAAAAAGTGACACTAGAAGACATTTCTACACACAAAGGATTGTACCACTGTGGAACTCCTTGCCAAGAGCAGATACTTTTAGTAATTTTAAATCTAAACTAGACAAGCACTTAATAAACCCTACAGGCACATATTGAACCGGTTGTAGGAGATGTACCATAATGGGCACATGTGGCCTTCTGTGCATCTATCGCTACCTAGTATGATACCTAGTATGATAACTAGTGTATAACAAATCTTTTAGGTCCATAATTACCTGTATCACCCTACAGTGTACCTTTTCTATTCTGATTATGTCTTAATTCCTTGTATGAGCACCATACCTGGCTGCTGCAGTGCTAGAGTAGTCTTACATTTGGTCTGTACAAGGGCATTATCACAGTTGATTTTTTACTGATTATATTTCTTTGTATTGCTCCCATAACTTTGCTTTTTTTTTGCTATTGCTGCTGTACAAATAATGCATCTGCAAATTGTAGTGGCTAACAAAATTCACATTTTTGTTTAGTCTATATTAATGAGTTTTAAACAGTGTTATGAATTTTATTTCTCACTATCTCCTTTCCTGAATAATGTTAAATGTGTACTTTAGTACTGGGACTGTCAAGTTCTGCATGGAGTGTGTTTTCTGTGATAAATCCTCACTCACTCAGTGCCGTCAGAATGTCGGTGTTTTGCATCATGAATCTACGTAACTTCATTTCTGGCTCACAGTGGGCCCATTCCATCTACAGTACTTGCTAGTAATCTGTGCACTTGTTGTGTCTGATCAGGTACAATACATCAGATTCATGGAGTCACAATCAGGCACACACCCTATGTTATATCTTTTCCCAGTATATGGGAAATACATACTAATACATTCATCTATGCGTGTGCAGGTTCTGCATCTTTAACTGTGGCCTCTTCTGATACATTGTTCTTTAATGTTACTTAACCAGTAACAACTGAGAAGCCGATCATTTCTGAGGGATTAACGATTGGTTTGGGGGATGGGTGGCCCAAGGTGCAGCTGAGGGCCACCTCCCTCTAGTCAGTCGTTAATCCAAGGAAATGACCGGCTTCGAGGTTGTTATTGCAATTGTAAGTTTAATCACAATAACAATTTTCTTTCTTACCTCTTATTTTTTATGTTTTTTAAGGTTTGAAGCAGAGTGGCATGAGCATTCAGTTCAGGGTCTCTGCTGTGACGGGCATTTTTAAGAGATTTCAGACCAGCATGGCAGCCAATCAATGAGCTACTTTAGCTCATGAACAATTAATTAGACATAATTCTACATAGCTTGCTGCTGCCAAGTTTCTGATATGTTTAAAGGCTGTCTGAATACCAACATCAGTGGTTCAAGGAAGATCTCAGATAAATAGGGCTCAACAATGCATCCAGAAGGATTGTGTCTTCAGATCAACTGGAAAAAACATTAGGGTGGTGTGGTGTGTGTTAACTGGAGGTAACTGATTATGTACATTTTTTTCTCTGTATTATAACAAATTCAGTCAAAGTACTAGAGTAGTCTGTGCAACAGAACTAATAGACTTAAAGGTAATAGTGCCAAAACAGGACTAGTAGGCTTTGGGGCAAGAGTAATAAAATAGGGCTGGTAGGCTCATAGGTAATAGTGCCAACACTGTGCTAGTAGGTGATGGGTTACTAGTGCTAGATAAGAGTTAATAGGCTCAGGGTAATAGTGCAAAAGTAGAGGTAGTTGATTTATGTTACAATTCAGTCTCTCCTTTATCTGTTAACTTCTCCAATTATCCTAGCTCATTTCTCCTTTATTTCCCTAGGTGGGCCCGCACCTATTCTGTCAAATTCAAGTTCAAAGTTTATTATGTATTATTTATTTATTTATTTGCTTTTGTTAACCGGGTAAGCACACTAGACAGCCAAATGCCTATTTTCAGGTGTGACCTGGTAGATTACAAGGTACATTACAAGGTACATACATGAACGTCAGGCAAATACAAGTGGAGGATTACATTACATAGAATTAGCACAACAGGGACTTTACAAGCATCAGATTTCATCAGGCAAATAGTAGTGAAGAGTTAATATAAAGAGACCAGAACACAGGGACATTGTAAGAACAATACCAAAAACAGGTATTACAATACAGTATTAAACATTACAGTCAGAAGGAAGAAGTACAGTGTGAATTCATCGCTCCAGGCAGCAAGTTGTAAGGCTAGCAGTTAGAATAAGGAGGAGTCACAGTTGGGATAGAGTGGGCCCAGTGCGAGAGAAAGGAGTGCACAGTTATAGTGATCACCCTGTTTTGCTGGTGGGCCTAAATGGTCCATTTTTATGTGTGCTGTGAGAACAGGAGGAGTATGAGCACAGTTGTGCTCTGCCCAAGTTGTAATGTTTAGGTAGCATCTCAATTAGTTGGGGCATCTCAGGCTGAGAGGGTTTGTCTAGTGCAGAGACAGGTGGCAGCCGTCTTGAGAAAACCCCAGAGGGAGACTTTAAAGCTCTGGTGTGAGGGAGAGGAGCGAGTGCTAGTTGGAAGAGAGTTCCAAACCCTGGGCGAATATGCAGTGAAGGCTCGGTCACCCATTTTTGTGTGTGTTTTAAGTACTAGGAGGGCATGGGAGCTGCTGGATCACAGGTTATAGGAGAGTGTAGCAAGAACAAGGATCTCAGCAAGGTTTTGAGGGGTGGCAATTCTGACAATATCGTCAATGAAGTTGCCCACGACATAAGAGCGGTGAGTTTCCGGTGGGAGCCACTCAAGCTGGGTGTAAACCTCACAGCGGTGAGTGAGGCATGGGGCTGAGAGCACAAAATGGCATATGTTGTTGTATGCTGAGTTTCACTTTACTAGACTAGTTTTTGCAACGTAGGCAAAGGTGATTAGTCTGTAGCAAAGCATGGGTAGGAGGAGTCCCCTGGCTAGAGCAAGATGGGCAGCTAGAGTTAGACAGCTTTTTGCTCTGTAAGCCTGACCCAGCTTGCAGTTTGAGCCTTGCATGTATTTCGTATGTGCAAGTTCATATCCAGCTGTGGCTCAAGGGTCACCCCCAGGTACTTGACCGAGCCTGCGACAGTCAGTGGTGACCCATCAGCCCTGGAGATCTGTAGTGAATCTGGGGCAGCTTTTAACTTGGCTGCTGAGCCAAACAGCATGGCCTGCATCTTCTGTAGGTTAATAACAAGTTTATTGTCCTGCAATTAAGTTTGGATGTGGTCGAAGTCCGAGTTTAGTTTGGTGTTAATGGTGGTGATGTCCTGGGATTTGGCCAGGATGACTAGGTTGTCTGCGTACAGCACTGAGGACCCTAGAGCTGGAGCCAAGGGTAGTTCATTTATGAAGAGAGAGAACAGGAGAGGCCCCAGAACAGAGCCCTGGGGGACTCCGCAGTTAACCTGGGCAGGCTCAGACAGGACCTTGTTGAATTTGGTGTACTGATGCCTGCCCGTGAGGTAATTACTGATCCATGCAAGAGATGGGGAGGAGAAGCCAAGTGACAGGAGAGAGGAGCACAGTAATGTGTGGTCAACCCGATCAAAGGCTTTTGAGACCAGCAAGGAGCTTCTGGACCTCCATGTCTGTTACTGTCTTGAGGTAAGAGGGCAGTAGGGGAGTTGTCCCACTGGGTGAGAAGGCCCGGCCAGCAGGGTAGTGTGGCAGTTTGGGTAAAGCAGGCAAGTCTGTGAACTGAATGTTGAAGGCATTGGCAATAGTGAGATTAGCTAAATAGCTTTAGCATTAGTTGAAAAATACAATTGCCATTAACAAATACACTAAAGCATAGAATACAATACATATGATAACAGTTAAAAGCCTATTTTACACACTATCTCAAACAGTAGGTTTTGTTATGATTTCTTCTCCAGTCTCTTTTTCACCTAGACCAGAATAGAAAACTAGCATTTTTCAAAGCCAATTGTTCACAGTTGGTATTGCTGTTGTATCAGGCCTTGCTTGTACAATTTGTTATTATATATTTACACAGCATAGAGCAGATGAGATGCAATGTCTTATTTTCAGTGGTGTGCTGCTTTGACACATTGTTAGATTGTGATTACCCAGGATAGGGCAGCTGAGAGGCAATATCTACTTTTAAGTGGGCACCCACATTTTGACCCCAAATGTCCAAAAGTCTTTTTTGACCTGACGTTATGATCAAGGCAGGTGGAATTTTTAAAATCTAATTCATTATGTGTCAGCATGGCTCAGTTGGTAGCACATCTGCCTCTCTTCTACCCATCCTGGTGCTGTCAAGGTGGGTGTCCAGGTGTAAGTAAAAGAACCCAGGGCACTCTTTGCAAACAGTAGGGGACCGTTCTGGTGTCCTGGCCAACATTCCCCTTCCCATAAAACTGGTTCATGCAATTGTCCAGGCTGTGTGTGGGTGCTGATGTGCGATGTGGCTGCCACTACACATTCAGTCACTTCACTACCTGTCTAGCATTGCTTGTAAAGTGCTTTGGGATACACTGTGTATGAAAATCACTATATAAATGCTGATTCTTCTTCAGCCAAAGGGGATTTTGCTGTGTGACTGTGGAAACAAATTTCAGAGGAGATTTGAAAAATTACACCTGCCATGTTCAGGAGGTGGGGTAACACAAGGGACATATTGAACATTAGGGGCCAAAATCTGCAAAAAATAAAGTTATGAGTAATTGGTGGAACAATTAATTTCCTCATAACTTAATTTATTTCACATTTTTACTGCATATTTTCAGCATAATTGTTTGATGATCACTCCCTCTGAGCATTTATTTATCTATTGAATTTTGTTGACCCGGTAAGCCCACTGGGCCTAGAAGTCCCTTTTTCAGGGGTGACCGGGGGGTGAGGGGATACAGATGGTAAGCAACTGAAATTGAACCAGATTAAGCTGTTGATGGTATTTTTAGTGAATGGGAGAAATTTGGCCAGGACACCGTGGAAATTCTCCTACTCTTTTTCGATAAGTGCCATGGGATCTTTAGCATCCACCTGAACTACCACCAATCCAGGCAGATGGGACCTCAGCTTAACGTCTCATCAGAAAGACGGCATCTCAGAAGTGCAGCACCCCCCTCGTGTTGCACTACAGTGTCAGTATTGGGATATTAACCCAAGTGCCAGATGTGCTAACTGAACCCACAGCCCTCTCATCTCCCGGCCTCAGAGGCGAGTGTGCTACTTACTGAGCCACTGACACTGCATGACAGGTGTCATTTATAAAACAATGTCCGAAACATCATTTTGCACCACAAGTGTACAACACATGTTGGGTAGGATTTGAGAAATGACAGCTGTCACATTTATGAGGTGGTGTGAAAAAATGGCTATGTTGAAAAGTTGGGATCAAAATATTGAAAATTACCACAGTTATGAGTGTGCATTGGGAAAAATGGCAATGTAGACTCATAACTGTTGTTTTCTCATATTTGTACCCCAAATTTTCAACATAGCCATCTTATAACCCCACACAGCCCTCTTATGAGCCCACCTCATGAACTAGGGTGAAGAAAATTTTCAAATCCTGCCCAGAAGGTGATTTTGCATGACAAGTGTGAAAACAAATTTTGGCCAAGATTTGAAAAATGACAGCAGTCACATTCATGAGGTGCTGTGAAGAAATAGCTGTGCTGAAAATTTGGGGTCAAAATATTGAAAATTACCAAAGTTATTAGCCTGCATTCATAAATTCCAATGTAGGCTCATAGCTTTGCTGTTTTTCAATATTTTTACACCAAATTGTCAACACAGCTTTCTTATGATCCCACTTCATGAACAAGGGTGGAGAAAATGTTAAACTCCTGCCTAAAAGGTGATTTTGCACAGTGACTGCAAAATCGCCTTTGGGACAGACTTGCCTAATTTATATGCCATTGTTCATGAGATGGGGTCCCAAAAAAGGCATGTTGAAAATACTGGGCAAACATTTTGAAAAATGGGCAAATTATGCCACTAAGTTCAAAACCCAGCTGCAATACATTGAACCACAATGCTGATTTTCTCAGATCGCAGTCCAGTGTTGAAGAGTGAAGATGTGTCTGCATTCTAGTGAGGATTATGGTGTTGGATCCTGGGTGATAAGTAAAGGCTTGGAGGGTGGGATGGTAGGTGTGATTGGTGGAACTAGTGACAGCAGCAGAAACAAACATTGATGGACAGTTTTCTTTGTTACAGGGAATACAGTGGGACAAAAAAAATGATGAGGGGCAGTTTTCTTTATTTCAGGTGGTGACACTGGGGGATTGGGCAGTACCAGTGTTGGTGCTATGTTTTTGGGGAGGGGGTGATGGGTGTTGAGTGGGAGGGTTAGGTGGGGGGACAGTAAGGGCAGGGGAGCAACAAACATTGATGGATGGTTTTCTTTTTTGTAGGGTGTAATTTAACCACAGCAGGTTGATCATGACAGATCAGTTGTGCTTGATGTGTGGCATAGATGAAAGGAAAGAGCTGACCTATAATTGGATTGGCTCTTTCCTTTGAAACACATAAGGTTTCTGCCCAGCAAGCCAGAACATTGTCATGATCAGCCTGGCTGATGATTGGTGTGAAACTATTGTGCCCCCTGAAGACCACTCTGCATTGGACTGACAGTGTCACACACCTCAAAAGCCACTCTCCTAACAAAATGTTCACTGCACATTCACACCCAGTGAACATAACAAGCCATACCATATACTGTATAACACTTCTATTCGTGAATTTATATTCCTGATAAAGCCTTTTTGGTGAAGCGCTGGGGTGAGTGGTCCCAATGTGTGTGTGACAGTACTGGTCCTTCGATTTTGTTGTATAAAATACTATACAGCAATAAAGCTCTATGTCTGGACAGGCAGTGTTTGCCTGAATGCAGCAAGTGGAATTCTGGATGTGTTTGAGGTTTAGCCACTCTGTGTATGCTTGCACCTCTCCTATTTCAACTGAGACACTGCTGGTTTGTGTGGGACTTAGTCTCACCTCAGTGGTGGGAAAATTAATGGAAACCTTGTTATAGGAAAGGCTGGTAGAGTATCTTGAATCCAGTGGCCTGTAAGACCACAGGTAACATGGATTCATGGTGACAGGTCATGCTAGATTAATCTGATATCTTTGACAGAGTGACCAGGGAAATACATCAGGGGAGGGCAGTGAATTTGGCCTATCACAACTTTAGTAAGGCCTTCATCACTGTGCTGCACAGGAGCCAGATAAAGAAATTGAGTATCCTAGGGGTGGAATCTAAAGCGGTAAATTGAGTTAGAAACTAGTTAATGAATAGGAGACAGAAGATGGTGGTTAACAACACTTACTGTAATGACTGGAGAGTACCATCAGGGTGCTGCAGAGTGCAGCACTGAGATTTGTCCACTTCAATGTCTTCAAAGTGACATTGCAGAAGAATTGAAAGGCAATGTATGCCTTTTTGCAGATGGCATCAAAATCTATAATAGCGTAGACACTCAGGAGGGGGTGGAGAAAATGTGTTGTAGTCTTGGGAAACTCATAAAGTGGTCCAGAGCTTGGCAGTTGGGGTGCAATACCAAAAAGTGCAAGACCATGCATCTAGGGCATAAGAACCCCAGGAACTGAGTAGAGGATGGGGGAGGTACTGACAGTCACTAAGCAGGAAAGGGACCTTGGGGTTATCATATCTGATGACGTTAAAATACAGGGTAGTGTGTCAAAGCAGTGTGTAGAGCAGGTGGGATGCTAGGATACACAGGGAGAGTTATCTCCAGCAGCAGGAGGAAGATGATGTTGCCACTATAATGCTGGCTGGTGAGACTCCACCTGGAGTACTGTGTTCAGTTCTGAAGACTGCACCTCAGAAAGGACATAGACGGGGTGGATACAGTCCAGAGAATGCTAAGTAAAATGGTGCAGGGGTTGCACCAAAAGCCCTATAAGGAGAGACTGAGTGATCTCAACATGGAAACCCTGGAAAAGAAGAAAAAGAATGTGGACATGATAGAGACCTACATGTACCTCTCAGGAGTAAACATGGTGCAGTAGGGGGTCTCTGTCATTGGAATCAGAGGACATGTGAGGAAATTGGGGGAGTGGGGGTTAAGAGGGATGTAAGGAAATTATACTTCACTGAAAGATTTGTAGGCACGTGGAGTAGACTGACAGTGGAAGGGGTGGTGGTGAAAACAGTAGAGGGCTTCAAGCATGCATGGGAAAGACATAGGGAATAAAAGTAAATAGGCAGGGAAGAGGGATGGTCACCAGAGATGGTTAGGGTCTGTGGAGACAGACTAAGCAGGGACCATCTGGGAGGCTGGGTGGGAGAATGATCCTTTTCTGTAGACTATTTCTATGTTTCTATAATACGACATTTTCAAATCTTAACTGTGCTAAAACCATTATGCCTTTTTCACACCATTTTTTATATTTCTCAATGTCACGAATATTCTTAATATTTCTATAAATTTGACAGATGTTACATTCACTCTGACAATGTTCATTTGTCTAACAAGATCATCTATACACTGAATTGCAAGGGAGAGGAAAGACTGAACTTCAGCTGCAAATATGATCTCATAAATTAATTAATTTCAAAAGTTTCACCTAGAAAGACATACTGAGCTTGTAACTGCTCATTTCCAGACTCATCCTGGAGGGATGGGGGAGGGGGGAAGGGTATGCAGTACATGATGAGGAACTGAAAATACATAATGTAAGGTGCACTAGTAATAAAAATAAAGTACAATAAAACACATACAACAAAATAAAATACATAACAATGTGCTTCATAATTACTGCCAGAATGTTTAGTGCTCCACAAAATTAAAAGGAAATACAATGCAAATTAAAAAAAGATCCAGAGGCAAATGATTCGATACCTTTTAATGGACCAACATAGATGTAACAACAAGAACAAAGTGCTTAAGCTTTCGGACCAACCAGTCCTTCATCAGAAGCCTAATGGCAGGTGTTTAGAAAAAACAATACTTTTAACAGCTAGAACATGCAGAAAAAAAACAGTAAAAATCCCCATTGGCTTAAAATACTCATTTGAAAAATACAGAAAATTATGTCAGAGAAGTTTAATAGCACCATAATACCTTCAGCCAGGAGTCTCCCAGGGTCAAAGGTGCTTGGGTGGAACACACATACAAATAATCTTACTGCATATAAATTGAATTGACATAAGATAACACTGCTGGAACAGATGACTCCTAAATCAAGCTATGGGTGTCACAGTGTGTATAAGGATGTGATTACTGAAAAGCAGCCTCCACACAGATTAAAGACATACTAAGATTGTCTTAGGACTCCCAAGAAGTTTCAATGCATGCATTTTAGATAAGACATTACCAGTAAAGTTTTCTTAAAAACATCAGTGCACACTCTATGATGTGTAAAACTTAGCTGGACCTGTCACCCTGCTGTACTCTCCAGCTAGATGTCATGCCCCATAAATTTCAAAAAAACCTCTAGTGTAGTGACAGGACTTTATAAATGATAATTGAAATATAAATTTACAGTATTAGTGTCAAACAAAAAACTCTAGTCGTGGACCACCAAGGAATTAAGTCCATGTAGCCTGATCTGTACTGATGTCAATCTACACTGAGAATGTGACAACTTGATGTACCAGAAGCACCTAAGGAATCTGAAAAAGAGATAAAAAATGTAATTTCTCTCCTACTCCTCTTCCAACAAACAATAAACCCTACCCCACCCCACATCCCCATAACGTGTATAGGGGGAGGGGGGTAACTAGCTTTAAGGAGATGCTCACACACACTCACACACACACACACACACACACACACACACACACGCACTTCCAAGGATTCTGGATGCAACTACAATGAAATAAACCTGCCACCCTCCCGAGGATAAGGTAACTAGAAGTAAATATAAAGTATGTGAGTAAGACCAGAGGTCTAACATACCTACATTTCCACAAATGACTACAACATTAGCCTAATGTACAAAGATCTGTCCAGGACCCCCATGCAAATGAGATCTCACATCCCAATACATACAGAGTTAAAAAAATATATGTCACAGTCTATGATAACACTCCTGTATGTACAGTAACAGGCTAGGTAATCTGAATATGGTGTAATGGAATCCACCTCACTCCCTGGCAGAGATAAAAAGTAAGGAGGAATTAATATTCATTAGTGTGTGAAGTAAGAGTAGTAACACACTGTAACTCCATGTATCTAAATAGAGGCCTCAATGTGACAGCAAGCCCCACACCTGTAACATCACATACCTCACAACACATACCCACACACACCCACATCTCACACAAGCTGAAGTCTTATAAAATGCCAGTCTGAAGAAGAAAAGGTCTGTAAATGTCATTTTCTGTAATGTCCCATGAAACCCAGATCATGATTCATCCCATCTGCTATCATATTGAGATGTAAAATAAGTTTAATCTCAAAG
The DNA here is from genome assembly GCA_016271365.2 of Neoceratodus forsteri. NCBI lineage: Eukaryota > Metazoa > Chordata > Ceratodontiformes > Ceratodontidae > Neoceratodus > Neoceratodus forsteri. The sequence goes on along the minus strand of CM057452.1, from coordinate 1,340,574,111 downwards.
CTCGTCTCTGTTGTGTGTTTTTGAGATTTCCTTGTAAGACCATTACTGACATATCTGAAATTGAGTGATCAGGCTGGGAGAAGTGGCACCCCACTGGTTTTTCAGTCATCTTTCCTCTAATAGTATGTCTGTGCGAGTTCATCCTAGTGCAGAGCTGTTGTCTTGTCCCTCCAACATAACCTGTTTGTGGACATCTCTTGCACTGAATGAAATAAACAACATGTTGTGATGTGCATGTATAACTCCCATGCACCTTGAATTGTCTGTTTTGTGATGTAACCACACAGTCCGAGGTGGAAATGATCTCACAAGTCTTACAGGTGCGTTGATTGCAGGGTCGTGCAACAGTGTGTGACATGGTATTCTGCTCTGTTGAAAGTTTGCTCCTAATAATTAGGCTGGCTAAATTTGGTGGTTGTTTAAAAGATAGTAGTGGGAGTTCCTTAAAAATACAATGAAGGGTTTCATCCTCACTAAATATTGGGTGGAGGTCTTTAATAATCTTACGCAGAAGTTCAAGGTCTGGATGATATGTGACTACTAAGGGTATTCTGTCTGTAGCTGTCTTATCTTTATATTGAAGTAGTTGTTGTGTTGGTACTTGCGTTGCATGTTCTGTTATCCTGTCAATTTCTCTGGAAGAGTGTCCCTGCTCAATATAGGTGTTTTTCAACATAGCCAAATGTGAATCTCTGTCATCCTCATTTGAACAAATATTGTGACAGTGAAGTGCTTGACTGTACATGACAAATTTTTTTGTATGGTTTGGGTGATTACTTTTCTTGTGTAGGTATCTCTGTCTGTCTGTTGGCTTCCTGTGAATACATGTATGTAAGGTTCCATCCTTAATGGTGACCGTGGTATACAGAAAATTAACATTGGTGGTAGAATTCTCCAGGGTAAGCTTTATGGTAGGGTGGAGATTATTAAGTTCATGATGAAAATCTTTAAGTGCATCTGTACCCTCTGTCCAGATGATAAATAAATCATCAATGTAACAGAAATAAGCTAGTGGTTTATGGGGACACTGCCTTAAAAAATCTTCCTCCAAGTCTGCCATAAAGAGGTTAGCATACTGTGGAGCCATTTTGGTGCCCATTGCTGTTCCCATAGTTTGAACATAATGTTTACCATTGAAGTTGAAGTTGTTATGTGTCAAAATGAATTCCATAAGTTTCCCCACCACTTCAGGGTTGATGTTTTGTTCCAGTCCTTTCTCCTGTATGTATTTAAGGCATGCTGTAATGCCACCTGTGTGTGGAATATTAGTGTAGAGGGATTTTACATCCATTGTCACTAAAATGGTATCAGGTGGTAAATCCTTATCACCAGAAAGTACATGCAAAAAGTGTGTAGTGTCCTGGATATAACTGTCTCTTTCCATAACCTGTGGTTTCAAAATGGTCTCTACAAACTCTGAGATCCCTTCAGTCAAGGCACCATTACCAGATACTATGGGTCTTCCCGGAATGCCATGTTTATGTATTTTAGGCAGCATGTAGAATGTCCCTGGCCTGGGTTCAGCAGGGATGAGGCCAGTTAGTTTGTTTCAGACATGGTCTGGAAAAGTTTTAATTAAGGCACTTAATTCATTTTTATATCTTGTAGTGG